>JANHFL010005011.1:0-26377 GCA_032468155.1 Oxyrhabdium leporinum
AGGAGGAGGAGGAGGAGGAGGAAGAAGAGGAGGAAGAGAGCTAATCTATCACTGAAGACATAAGCATGAGCTTACAAGAAACAGACAATTGTGGTAAAATTACATCTATTGAGTCACAAAGAGTCAGAGGCAATTGAATAAGCAGTAAGAAGAAATTAGCGATCCAAATGATGCAAATTGATCCATCCTTTTGTTTTGTCTTACGAACCATTCAAAAATCCCCAAATGCTTTGTGATAACAACTTGGGCTCGAAATACAGTAGAGCTATTCTTGGGCGTTGAAAACAAATGACCTGAACTCCATTTTGCTCTTTTGCCACCCTAAAAAAGCCAGGTATGGGTATTTCCTTTCATCAGCCTACCTATTTCCAAGCCTGCCCATCCTTTTATCAAAGGCCCTCCAGGTGTCAGGTAACAACTCCTGCAGCTATACAAGGTGGAGTTGCTTTTTGACATGTCTGGCAGGAGTAAGAAAAGGTGTGACTTTATGACTACTCATTCTGAGCTATACTGAAGAGTAGCAAATGAATTCCCTTTCCCTTAGAAAATATCCTTACCATTTTGCTTCAGTTTTCTGGACATAAGCAATTCTGACCCATTTTGTTGCCCTGGACCTTGATTTTAATATGACATGATTATAGGATCATTTTTGATCTTTCAAGATCTGTGCTGTGGGATTTCAGCAATTTTTAAAAATAATTTTCAAAACAAATTATGAGGAAGTAGGAGGAGAAGTATTGTTTTGTCCAGATGAAGACCCAAGATAATTGCAGTCTGATTTACCAAACAGAACTTCTGGTGCTCCTTTGTCTCTCGATTTGTTTTCAAATCAACAGAGCTCTGAATTCGTATCTCCCACTCCCAGTTGTGAAGCTCACAAGCAGGTCTTAAGCTATTTTACTCTCTTTAACCCATGAAAGTGACTGCAGAGATTTCCTGTGAGAATAAAAAGTAACAGAGCTCCATATACTGCCTATCATACTCGGATCTTTTGAAGATGATGGTTAAAATGCTACTGCTATTAGGAATCTGTTTCGCTTTTTCAAGACGAAGATGGTAATTTAGTGAATTACTAGAACAAGAATCTTTTAATATCCTGAAAGCTACTTCTGGACAAGCTGTGTTTTGTCAAGAGTAGTATTTTCATGTCATGTGTTGGCAACATAGTTTTACACGGGAATGTCTTCATTGCACAAGAATGGGGAAAAAGAAACCCATGAGGACTATTATCTCTACCCATTACTCATCTAATTTTCAGATGGTTGTGTAAGGTTTTCCTTCCACTGCTGTTAAGAATACACTAAAACCAGGCAAATCAACCAAATCAGAAATATATTCAGATTATCCTATTCAGAAAGATTATTGAAGTTATGAAAGTAAAGAACTACAGTGCAAGTGTTTATACATTGCATTCCCATCTCAACTGCTAATGCCAACAGCATAATACTTTACAGTTTATAATAGCATTCCAGTTTTAATCTCTCCCGTTTCTTATGGAGACAGCATCCAACAAGCTAAGTTCTAGTACTTATTTCCTGGCTAGCAGACACATACAGCTTCTAATGCTTCCAAAAGCCATGGAAATAACACTCCTTGAGAGGCCTTATATAAATCTAGGCAACATGGCACTTCCCCCACATTTTGAATACAGCGCTCATAATTCTGTCCCACTGAATCTTTCTGATTGGAGCTGGTATGGTCCCAATGAATCAGAGTTCTTGTCCTAAACATATAGGGGAAAATTTGTGTCCTTTCAGTAATTTGTGGATTCTCCTTCCTATCCTCATCCCCATTTTGCTAAGACAATTATAGCAATTCAATGTTTGGAGGCCAAACATTACTACTTATTACTACTACATTTAATGGTATAGCATACATAGTCACCCTATCAGGGAGATGAGCGGCATATGAATTTAATAAATAGATAGCACACCAGCATCAAATGTCTAATTTTAATAAATTTTAATGGCAGACATTTTATTTGTCCATATTTTATTTGCCCTTTTGTTTAATGTTAGTTTCCTTTTCCATATGGTTGCTGACTTGTATGACACAAGCTACTCTGGGAAGACCAGAGAAGTTTCTAAAATAATCCTGAGGTTCATTATTTCTAATGATGCTTGGAATAGCTTCTGCCAATGCTCTTTATGTTTAAATCACAAGAAAATGGATTAGATTAAATTTTAAGGGCAATGTCCTGGCAGTACAAACTGTTCCACAGGGAGTAAACTGCTTCAAAAGATGCTGGACTCAACTTGGTTATAAAAAATCATTTAAATAATTTTATTACATTTTACAAAGCATACATATAAAAAACAACAAACTAACAATCAAAAGAAATGATAAAGAGTAAAAAGAAATGGGGATCAAAGTGTATAAAAATATAAAGGAAAGGAAAAAACAAATATATGGAAAGAATGATTTCCGACTTCTTCTTCCAAAGATATAAAGAACACTTACTTTCAAATATTAGTTTATTAGCTTATTAGCTTAGTATTTATTATTAACTTCTTAGTTTTGTTATAGTTTAAGACTATAATAAAATGTTCATTCCCTGCAAAAAAGGAGGAAATTAAAGAGTTCCCCTTTGTAAATATGTATGTCAAAATTTGATTTTTCTCCATCTCAAGCAAAAAATCCCAGAAAAACTTTAAAAGTAGAACCTGAGTACTCAACTACTTGGAACCTACATTTCTTGAACTGGTAACTTTAATTTCTTCCAAGTTTGTTATTCAATAATTTAAGAAAATTAAAAAGCTAACATCATTCCATATCATATGCATCTAATTTCTTCCTAGAAATAAAAGGTGTCCGAACTGAGGAAAAGTTTTAATTGATTTTGTAGATTAATTAAATTGTAATAGTTTTATTCCAAATCATACAGGTGGTAATCTTAAACCGTTGTTTTATGGGTTGGTCCAAAATTTAAAGACAGCCTTGATCCAAAGACTGATCAAGTCCATGAAATCTGAGATCCAATCCCTCATATTTCAATCACTGAAACTATCACTCTTCAATTCAATTGAGAGTTAGGGCAATTTTCTTCAACCTGGGAGCTGTCTCAGGTATATTAACCTTGTCTATGTGAAGTTGTCCATACCGATCCACTCATCTGAAAGGTCTTTTTATATTGTATTTTTACATAGTTTTTATGTTACATTCCTGTCCTGATTATGACTATCTGAAATGCCCACCCTATTATACACATTCTAAAAAAGGAACCCGGCTATACAACTCAGTAAAACAAAGCAGGCTCCTCACCCAGCCTCACTGCTTTACCCAATGGAATAGGGCAATAAAGCTCTTGTTTGTCTTAGCAACAGCCTATGGCAAATACCTCCCTTAGGACAGAGCCAGGCAACTTTCCCTTTGTTGAGAAAGAATATCTCCAGTCTTTTACTTTGACTTATCTCCTTCCCCACAGGGCAACCGTTTATTTCTAATTGGCCTCAAAACGTGACACTCCAGTTGTGCTTGATACACACCTCTGACCTGGGAAAGTCCTTTTCCTGCCAGTAAGAAAGACTGTTGACTATACAGTTGCTTTGTATTCCCATATGTCTAAACCAAATTGCTGCCTAATATCCCCTCTCAGATCCTATAAGGTTTGGATGCAGTGTGGATATCACATCCAAGTGACTTGAAGAATGCTTGCCATTTTCCACTCAACTAAGGATCTGGACTACCTGGAAGACTGTCCTCATGATAAGGTGGGTGTGCGATCACCAGCTTCACCTGTCAGAACGTGCCATGGAAGTAATAATTGAAAGTAAATGCTAAAGAAACTCAGCCCGACATGTTTGTCAGACTTCATGCTGGTCCCTCTGCCCCTCATCCAGTCTTTCCCGGCTTTAATGCCTTGCAGATGCATGTACAGCAATTTCCCAAAATTTGAGAATCACTCTCTTGAAAATTTTGGGAAGTAATATTTACAAAAGTAGAGAATGACCAAGCTGGGAAGTTGCTTAAATGCTGCTTCTATGCTTCTGAAAAATATATATGCATAAAAACAAAAAGGAACTCTAAATATGCACCAAAATTAATACAGATTCTTGACCTATAGCAGTATAGATTTATCTGGATAGTAGGAAGAGTAGTTTTAAATACCTTTTTACTCTAAGGATATTTAGTATCCGATATTTATTCCTAATATCTGTCTTTTCCTTCCCATATAAACAAAGCCAAAAACTTAATCAGCCACCTCAACATGGTCATACTTTAAATAATGGCCATTTTTGAAAGCTTCAGAAGTAATCCAAAGCAAGAACTGGCTGCATAGCTCTTCCCATTTTGAATAAGAAATACCAATGCCTATTAAGTAGTTTGACACAAATGTGGGAAGAAAAAAAATAACACATAACCTCACCTGCAAAATCGAGAAAATCCCAATCCAATTCACAGGCACTTGGTATCATTAATAAGCTCTGTCTCCACAAACAATATTAATTAAATAACTATTTACCCCAAGATGGTGAACCATCCCTTACATCTCTAGGTGGGAGACTAGGCTGAGAATCAAGTATAATAATAAGACAGAATCCTAAGGATTTTTATAATCAGGGGAGACCGGGGGAGAAAGAGGGAAGGAAAAAAAAACAGAACTTACTGAATTTATGCAACCTAATTCTTTATTCAAAAGCCAGGGGAGAGAAAGCTTCCCTTCTCCACGGTAGCAAGACTGGATACGCTCCTTGATCTTGTCTTTGATCTTCTTCAATGTGAAAAGGCAGAGGACAGATTCTTTTGGTGGTTTGACTCTATTCTTCTGCCCCTGAGAGAAGATTGTGAAAAGAATGTCCTCCTGTTCTGAAATGCCCAGTCGCTTGGCCAAGGCCCTTCCAGGCTTACTGAGGTAAGCATCCTGAATTAAGCGATATTCTATACCATCTCGAATACAACCAATGGGAAATTCCACATATGAGTAGAACTTGGGGTCATCCACGCATAGCCGGACAACTTTTGAGGTGAAAAACTGCTCTCCAGTAGAGTCTGGTGAGGTAAGTTGGGTGTCCAGCTGCAGTGTTAGGTAATAGACAAACTGCTCACTACTGAAACTATAGATATAATAGATATCAAATGTGGGAAACTTGGAGAGTGTATCTGATGGGATCTTGAGCTGGGACGAGACAAATTCATCTTGATAAACGAAGCCAAACATCTCTGCGTTCTCTTCACTGTCCATCAGTTTACGGCTGGACAGAGTAGGGAAATACTCAGACTTTCCATCAATGGGAGTTCCAATGAAAAGCTTGTTTTGTCCATTCTGCACTTCAATTATAACACCAGACATGGTTCCTGACTCATTGACACTAGAGAGGTAGTGTTCCTTGCGGTGGTGCGGCTCGCCCAACTTGAAGAGATCATCCAAGCGTAGGAACTGGCAGATACCTTGAGAAGCACTGCCGCAGGCTATCAGACGATTCCCAGAGTAATCCACCAGCAGCAATTTATTGACATTGTTGGTACTGACTAGCCCATGTGGGCAAGACTGCACACTAGGTGGTGGGTAACACTTTTCATTGTCATCTACTGGACCCGTCACATGTGTGCGCATTTCGGTCAGATTGTTTGCAAGCTTATAGATCCGGTTGACAGCACCCACATACACTTCCCCAGTTTTGTTGTGGACCACCAAATGTGTCAAACTCCAGTCTGTGACTTGGAAAGTCATAAAAGGGGAGGAAGATTTGGTAGTGCTTTTTGCCAATGGCCACCAAGAACTACCCAGAAGCAGCAGGGTCCAAATATTAATTGACAAATGGTGCTTTAGCCTCAGAAGCCACATGATGGAAGAATCACATCCAGCAATGCATTAATCTAACTTTAAAATAAACAAGAATCAAACCAAAAACTGGAGGGTGGGAGAAAGTGAATTCCTGTGGACGAACTTCTTTTTCCCCCCACTTGTTTCCAGACTCAGGACGTTATGGATGCTGGCATTCTACATGGCCCTAGGAAAAAATGCAAAAACAAGCATGGTTAGGCGAACAGTTGTGCCACTCAAAATACAACAGCACAATAAAATCTCAGTTACAAACATCTCAGGAATGGAGGTGTTTCAGATAGCTGAAATATTCAGCTGTCTCAGAGAAGCATTGCATAGTATTTGTTCATCGTTCTGCATTCTTCTCATTAAAGTTCCCATGACTGTTTTGTAAATTCACTACAGAAAGAAGCAGCTAAATTGTTCTGAGGACTTGTTTAATGTTCTTTTTTTTCCACAATGGCAGCAAAAACCTTAGTGTTAAATTTGGAATCCTGTTACCAAGGGACTAATTTAACATCTTTTGAATTAAGGAAAAACAAGAGACAAAGTGAAGGTCTGGGATTTCTTTTTTCTTCTCAAAACTTTTAAAAAACTGGGATTAGATCTATTCTTAACTTATTTTTAGCCCATTTCTAACCTGTTCTGAGCATCTATATCATCGTTCTGAATACTTGCTATTTATATTAAACTGCACTGCATTGCATTACTATGATATCAATGTCGGCTACATTTTCTCATGGTTTTAAAATGGATAAAGGCAACAACATTGATTTCTCACAAAAGAATCCTGGAAAATTTCCATGAATATTTGTATGATGCAATAATTGAAACAAGCCCATAAATCCTTAATTACATTTAACTGAAAAGCCAAATTGTCGTTCAAGAAAAATAAATTAAATGGCTTTGTGTCATGGGTTAAGAAATAGAATAATGCACGTGGTTACTTGAAAGTCATTTCCACATTTTTATATTTTTATATTTTTTATGTGAACCGCCCCGAGTCCTCGGAATGGGGCGGTATATAAATTATATAAATTTAATAAATAATAATTATTCTTACAAATTTTGCATGAAGTGGTGTGACCATGAAGAAATAAATAATTATAAAATATTTTAGGAATCAGTATTCTTCCTGTTCCTTCCCTGATTTTAAGGAATATATATCTGAATTTGTACACACACACACCACATCTCTATGAGCAAATATGCCATTATTCATTACTTTGCCTCCCACCACCATCAATCCTTCAGGCATGTGAAAACGATGTGTTAGCTTCCTAGAGCACGTGACTATGGGCTTTGTCAGCCTTTACCTTAATCCATTTTCCTCTACATACATGCTCGAGGATACTGGCATGAAACTTAAAGAAAAGTTTGAAAGGAGCAACCTAAGAAAAGTAACTACTACCTCTATGTTCAACTTAATTGTTCTTTGACTAAGAGCCTTATTTACATAAAAGTTTGTGACATTTTATGGTAAATAAAAAAAACCAAAATGTTTAGGAAACCACAAAGTACATCTCCTAACATGACAAAAGTCTATTCTTCATGTATTAAAATACTCTTGAAGATATTAACTAGTGGAACTGTTTTTCTCTAGATGTTGTGAGTACTCCATCATTGGAAATTATTAAGAAGAGATTGGACAACCATTTGTCTGAAATGATACAGGGTCCCCTGCATGAGCAGGGAGTTGGACTAGAAGACCTCCAAGGTCCGTTCCAACTCTGTTATTCTGTTATATCTCATCAATGTTTGTTTGCTTGTGCTCAGTTCCTTTTTCAAAATTTGACCATTATGTGGAAGTGCCAGTGTTCCTTCCACTCAACCATGTCTGGCAAGCAGAGAAGATTGCTTTTAAGATCTTCACAATTTTCCCATCTCTTAGCCAAATGATTCTCATTCTTATAACAAAAGGCAGCCTTGGGCTTATCCTAGATTTAGCACATACCTCAAAACCACAGAACTAGCCTTCAGGCAGAATGAAGGGTGAAGGGTGGGGAAAGCCACATTACTCATTCCCTGAACTGCTATTCCAAACACTCAAGAGCATAGCTTTGTTTTGTTTTTTGCTCTTCACAAAAGTGGGAAGTGCACTTGTCCTTCCTTCCAAGATAGGTCGAAATATACCCTTAAATACTTGTGAAATGCACATACCAGAACACTCAGTTTTTGAAACGTTCTCCTGCAAAGTGCTACCATTCTAGGTTTTGTAAAACTAATTCTGAAGAAAACAACCAATAAAGCATCGATTTTGAACCCATGTAGCTAGCATAATCATAATTTAATGCTGTATGTTGCCCAGAGTCATGGGGTATGAGTTGAACGGCTATACAAGTTTGTTTTAAATATATATATAAAAAACAGTAGCTTCATTATCCAAAGCTGGATTCTTCCTTAGTATCAAATCCTTGAAAATAACCCAAAATCGGAATTCCCTCCTCCTCCACTGCCTAGTGTAAGTTGAAGAGTCCTTTTCCTTTAGCTACTGTTCTCTGTGTGTGCCCGAAGACATGAGCTGAAGAATGGACCAATGTGTTTATTCTACCCTCTGAAACTCAAGAGATTGTTGTGCTAGGCATCCACAATTAGGATTAGAAAAAAGGGAATCAAGAGGGTTAAGAGAGAAGGAACTCTTTGACACTACAAGAGAAAGAAAAGCACAATTGGGAAAGCAATGGAAGGTTATGGGGTTTCTCCACTGTGGAGTACTCCATTGGGAAAAGAGGAGGGGACATTTGCAAAAGGATAGGTAGAAGCACAATGTTTAATCTATTGTGTTCCACCAACATTTGACACTGCACCATCCAGACTTTGTGACATTAACCTTTTGAACGGACTCTCAAGGCCACAAGAATTTGAGGGTGAAAAGCATAATCTTCTAGATGCATATTTATGATCTCAGACTTGGGAGTCTCACACAAAGGGATGTTCTAACATTTAACTTACTGAATCATGATTTCTACAATCTTGCCTGAATCTACACGGATGCCCCTGATTTTTCAGTGGAAAGCTTTGTCACAGAATTCAGGACTTCCACTTCCACATTCGGATTAGTATTAGTAATTTCATATGTTCAGATGAGTGTTAGTAAAATATAAAATGCATCTGTCTTTTGCATTGAGAACTGGTCTGATTCCCAGCACCACGGGCCCTTCAAACATCTGTTCTCCAACTACCCATTAGGCCACATACCCTCTTGACAATATCAATGGAGTTGATGCTGGATGGGCCACAGAGGCTGAATGACTTGCCATTCATAGACTGAGAATGCAAAGCTAAAGTAGGGTCTGGGCTCAACCTTGCTTTGTTTTGACTATAAAGGGAAGCCAGCTTGTCAAAATAGCAATCAACCCATTTCAGTAGCAACGCTGACATGTACACAGAAAAGCCCTCAGCTAATCTCTCAGGCATTTAGCTTCATCCCAAGAAATTGTTGATCCCAGAGAAAGAGACCAAGAGCCCTTCTCCCAAAAGAGAAACTTTGGGGGGGGGGGGGGAAGAGAGAGAAAAAGAGAGAGATGGTTTTCAGTTTTTTGGGTGGTTTTTTTTCCCCTTCTCTTGCCCATTACCAGGAAGCTCACATGCAACTAGGGAAAATGTTCACACCATTTCACCATTTACCTAATTGGACTTCAATATGTGGACTAGTTAGCCATTAGTGAGATTTTACTTTTTTATAAAGATAGGAAGCAAAAACAGAGACCATCACAAACAGAGAAACGAGCTGTGACAATCTGCAAAGAGAGAGCTTGGCTGTTTTAAGAGGTTTCACTTCCAGCTCTGATGTAGGGCTTACTCTATGAAACTGAATCATTCCATTCCTATTTAAGTTTCCACCTACTGTCCATGAAATAGAGGGGAAATCTATAGCTATAGCACACTCGCATTACCAAGTTTCCCCTACAGAAGGAAAAGTATGGTTATGTCTGATGTGTGTATCACAATCCATACACAGTATACCTAGTTTTGAAAGGAAGTTTCATTTGGGTTTTATTTCATTTTTACAAAGATTATGAACTGCCTTTACCAAAGTGAAACAGATCAATAATGTGTATATAAAACTAAAAGTGTGCATATGTGTGTATCTGCAACTCCATGATTCTCTAAAGTTACACAGCAACAGCAACATACTGACACCTTGTTTGGATTCATACTGCAGCTTTTAAAACTGTTGGTTGTTATTTAACTATTGAGACGGGTTATCCTGAGATTAATATCAAAGGAAGAACTTATTGCAACTTAGCACCTTGTAGAAGTAAATTCTTCAGTAAAACAATCAAATAGCCCCTGCCTTCCCCATTATTAGTTTCTCCTTTCAAAAGCAATCCTTCTACAGTTGCACACATACCCAAAGGACCATATAGCAAGCAGGACATCCTTTCAAAAGTAGGGCCTTCCCATTGAGAATGGTTAAAATAAGACAAGATAACAAGGATTCAGTCTTAATGGAGGAATTTGTACTCAAGACTTATAAGATCTCCTAAAATCTATGTTCCACTCTCCATCTCACTTTACTCCTTTTATTTACAAAATTTCTAGAGAGAAGGATTGCCTCCAGTGGAAGAGGAGCTCATTTAACAGAAGCCAAAGATTTATAGACATCTACAGTAAAAATGATCAGAATCATTTGTCACTCTGGAACAGTCAGAAATGGAGCACATCCTTCTCCGGCCTACAATGACGGATACTTGCTGCAAGAATTCCAATACTGTAGTCAAAGCCCTTCCTTTTTTACACTACACTCTTAAAGGGTACAAGGAACTACCAGTTGACATTCTCGAACACATCAGATTCCATTTCCAAACAATTAAAGAGAGCCAAGAGAAGCTCTTCATCCAGAACTGATCACTATGACCTTCAGCATTCTAGTGACTTCCCAAAAACTTTCCAGAGGCTTTTTCCAGAAATCTTCCTTACTGACAATATTTCAAGCTACAGAGCAGCACCAGGAATTTGTCATACTGCATTGCAAAACAGAGCAGGGCCTAAATTTTCAAAGCAGCATATTCTTTAAGAATTCTTTCTAACTCTTTCCGCGCTTTTGTACACCATCACTCAACCCACACAGAGACAGGCAATTGTGGGCACAAAGAATTCTACATTGACTACATAATTGGCCATTAAAGGTGCCCGTATTCGTATGCTCATATTTTTCATTCTTTCCCATTGAAACAAGTCAGCTTTTCAACACCTAGCAAAACTGCCCCAAAAGAACAGCTAGAAATTGGAATGGATATACATTTCAACCAGGGGTGGGCTGCTATGGGTTTGCACGGGATTGGGCAAACCCGTTGCAAAGATTCTGTGGAGTTCAGTGAACTGCCAAATCCCACTCCTGGCTGGCCCCGCCTCGCCCACCCCGCCCCTCCCAGGAGTCCCCACACAGCCCGTTTTGGATCCCAGGAAAAGAACAGGGCCCACGCGGAGACTTGGGGAGGGGGAAAAACGGGCCTCCTGGAGGCTCCGGAAGGCCAGAAACGGGTCCATTTCCGGCCTCCATAGGGCCTCCGGAGCCTGGGGAGGCCGTCTTGCCCCCGCCCCGGAGTCTCGAGGAAAGCCTCCGGATCCCAGGGAAGGCAAAAAAAGGGCCTCCTGGAAGTTCGGGAACGCTGGAAATGGGCCCATTTCCGGCCTCCAGACAGCCTCCAGAGCCTGGGGAGGCTGTTTTCACCCTCCTGGAGGCTCGAGGAAAGCCTCCAGAGTCCGGGGAGGGCAAATATGCCCCCCCATCATGGTGCAGGAAACCTAGGCCATGCCCACCATGGCCACACCCACACAACAACTGGGCATAGAACCCGTTGCTAAAAATTTTGAAGCCCACCCCTGATTTCAACACCTAGATTGCTGATGAAAGCCTAGGCTTTTAACCATTAAACAAAAAGAGGGGGGAAATACCGCATCAGCTGCTTTGCCTCTCTACTCTTACACTCCCTATTCAGGGTGCCATTTAAACAAGTTTAAGGCTGGCGTATCTCAAAACTGTTTTCTCCTGAGGGTATGTATTTATGCACCATGGTAATCAGGAGAGGCTTTGTTAAGTGCTTTACTGTCTATTGCAATACAGAAAATAGGGATGAAGGACTGGGCCTTCTGTGCAGCACAAAGTAAAAAAGAGTAAACAATCTCTACACAATAGGGAGGCTACAAAAGCCAACTTTATGTACTTATTGGTTCTCTATCTTAGTTTTGGGCAAATCCTTAAGGTGTCTAATGAATTTTTTTTAAAAAAAACAGAATGTAAAAAAAAAAAAACAAATTAAAATAACTCTTATCCTTAACGTGAGTCATCTTTACAAATACTTCTCTCGAAGGGCTTAACAGCCCAAGAGTTTCATGATGGGATAGGCAGCCTCTTAATCACAACTTAAACCCATGCACACCTTTCAGAAGAGTTCAGGTTTAAAAATATATATATTCAGAGTAGCTCTTAACAGAATAAAGCCCTTGTGGCACACAGTTCATGGCAGTGTAAGAAGTAGACAGCAGGCCCACTCTAATGCACATCAGCATATACACACGTTCGTTCTGGTTCTCTCCATATGTAAAGGATGAGATCTGTAATTGCAAGGGAACAATGCCTGACTCTTTCGGTCCAGCTGACAGTCAATCACTGGGAGGCAAAGGAAATTGGGTAAAATCCTGGGGCTTTATAGGTTATACCAAAGGCTGCCACAAGCAGAATTTGCTCACATGCTAGGAAACCTGGAAAAGTACCTCTCTCTGTACATGTAGGCAGCTGGTCTAAATGACTTTCTCCAAGTCTGCTTGCTTTCATTAATGATTCTGGGCCTCAGCTGTGTGAAGCTTTTCATTCCAGTGCCACTGCTGACTTATTGTAAAGCTTTTATTTAAACCAAAAAGGAATGTGTTTTTTTGATATGGTTTTGTTCTCTTAGGATTCTAATTTAGATAATGAGAGATAAGAATGAACTAAGCACATTTCTTATTTGCTCTCTCTTGAATCCCACTTTTTAATTTTATTTTTAATTAGCAGAAACCTTACTACTTCTCTACCATTAAAACGCACTTGGCCAACTTTAGGCCACACTTCAGCAACATCGATCATCGGCATTCCACCTCCACAACATCCAAGCCAGCATAGCTTGAATTTTGAGGTCACACTGTTCCATGTTTCTGCCCCCACCACACACACACACACACACACACACCTGTTTTGTTGTCAGCTGCCAGCAATGTGAGTCTGGGGAGCAGAAAAATGTAGGCGATTGAGTTACACAGGGCAAGAATTCCACACGGTTACAGTCAGGCATTTGCCCTCACATCAGATCCAGCTTTTTGCGTGTAAGCAGACCAGCTATTTTATGCTGGGGAGGGGGAGGAAGGGGGTGGAAGGGGGAGACTGGCAACCCAAGCGACAGATCCAGTCTGCCTGTTCCTGTGTGGCATTTAGGCATGTTAAGGTCTCATGAGGAACAGGGCAACAATGGGTGCTTTTAAAGTAATAACAATAACAACAACAGCTGTGTGAAGTGATTCCCCTCTGAGACAGAGGCAGAGGAGGATTAACCTTTTCTTCCCACCGTAATGCAATCCTAACAAAAATAACCCCCTTGTGGCTGCAAAGCAACTGGGCTTAGTAAAAGTCCCAAGGCCCCCAAAGCATCTTTTTGAACAATCTTAATTACCATTCAAGAAAGCTAAGACCAGAAACAGCAGCAACGGATTTTAAAAGAACAAAGATCAAAATACAGAGGTAATGGTGAAAGAGATTTGGGGGAAGGCTCCAGCTTTCACCTCAGCAGACTCCTAAATCTCCATCTTCTAAAATACAGCTCCAAAGCGGGGAAAAATAGGGTCTTCTGTCTGTCTCACTCAACACTTTGATGATATAAAATAGAAGCAGTAAGAACAAATCAGAGTGGCCTCATTTTAAATATACCTTGCATTCTGGAAGAGCTTTTTAAATCAGCAGGTAAGGAGCACAAGTGAAAAAAAAACCTCTCGTCCTACATACAAGCTTGACCTGACACGAAGATCTACAGCAAGGCAGGAGAGCTGCCACTGCTGCCACCAACACCTCCAGGCTTGATTCAGTAGCTCTGTCAGGGTACCAGAGAAAATCATCCTGTAGGCATCAGTCAGATCTCCCAACTTGGGGAGGGGGGAGGGGAATAACTTACAGCAACTCCCCTACTCCATGAGGATTATGAGACAAACATCTCGGTGCAACACAACAACCACACCATCTGCCTAGGATCCTTGCTGGGGGAGGAGGGAAAAGGTTATGTTTGCAAGAAGAAAATATTAATTTTTATTAGCCTGATCTGGCTGGTAGATAGAAAGGTACAATACAGTC
Source organism: Oxyrhabdium leporinum (assembly GCA_032468155.1). NCBI lineage: Eukaryota > Metazoa > Chordata > Lepidosauria > Squamata > Cyclocoridae > Oxyrhabdium > Oxyrhabdium leporinum. The sequence continues at coordinate 14,088 of JANHFL010005011.1, forward strand.
CTCAAGACATAAAAGGGAAGGATGCTAAAGAACAGAACACAGAACATGTTAGTTATTGGCCAAGTGTGATTGGACAAACAAGGAATTTGTCTTTGGTGCATCAGCTCTCGGTGTACATACAAGCAACAAGTGATAACTCATGATCATAATCATAAAATACAATCATCATAAAATACTACACTCAGTGATGGTAGTCATAGGATGCTAAATAAGCAATCAACATAAATCATAATAGCATACTAAATAAAGACAATCTGTGTGTGTGTGTGTGTGTGTGTGTGTATTGGAATATTTTATTTATTTAGCTGGGAGAGGGGAATGATCCAGCCCTGGAGAGAAACCCCGAATAGCACCAGTGTTTGAACAAGGACCAAAAGCCTCATTGGCACAAGTGTCAGCTCCAGCTGACTCTTTGAGAAGACTGTGTGCATGAGATCACAAGGACAGAACCTCTACAGCAGGGTTGTCAAACTCGTGTCGTCACGGCAGCATCACGTGACGTATCATGACTTTTTTCCCCTTCGCTAAACCGGACATGGGCGTGGCCAGCGCATGACGCATCTGGCCCATGGGCCACGAGTTTCACAGCCCTGCTCTACAGGCTTCTTTCCGTATCCTCCATCTTTGGATTTCATCATGCTTCCTAAGCAGTTCAAGGCTGTGTTGAATCAGGAACCTTAGTATGACTGAGGCAAACACACTCACAACCAGAACCTGCATAGGAAGAATTAGATGCAGTGGTATGATGTAAGGAGTATAACTGGCAAACCCCCGTGTGGGATGTAAAAGGAGTGGGGAAACAGAGAGGGAGGGAGAAGGAGGAAGAAGGAGGGAGGGAGGGAAAGAGGAAGAAAAAAAGAGAAAGAGAGAGACACACAGACAGAGAGAGACAGAGAGGGGGATACATACATTCTTTCTTCGTCTAACCTTGCACATCTGACACCACATATTTCCCATTATCAGAACAGGAAGTTTACGATCGGCAAGCAGCACAGGAAAAACCAAATTGCAGACTTTAACAGCATCCTGAGAGCTACATTCTGGTTAACTCCTTTCTGACTCTCGGGCACACACAGCAGTAAATCAAGCAAACCCTTGGCTTGCATTCCAGATAGTAAGTGCAATTTTAACCCGCCCACATATCTCTCCCTAGCTACGCAGGTGTCAAGATTGATGTTCGGCTTCGCCTTGGTTTCATGTACAGATTTCCCACTTTGATTCCTTCCCAAAACCCCAGTTCCCCCACAAACTGCCAGACAATTCCTGCACAGGACTTTGATCACAAAGTTGTCCACTGAGAGGTACAGACAATCATCCCAACATTCAGCATAGGTTTGGGAAAGCAAGCTAAACTGCAAGGAGATAAGCCAATTTGCAACAAATTCCACAAGACCCTTGGCTTCTAAGTACTGTATGCAGATCCACTTGAACGATAGACAAGCTGTGTGACACTGGCATCAGTGTCCAAATAAAGCAGACACAGCTGTGCAATTCAAGCACCAAGTGGCAAGAACATTTCTGGGATCAGCCATGGACTCCGCGGCTGGATCCTGTCCAGAAATAGCACTTTTCAGTCTTCGCGGCAGCAGATCTGGGTACCACTAAGAAGAAACCTGCAGCTTAATCGACACGCATAAACTTCTCCCAATTTGCTGAGGTCGTAACATTCAGTGTAAGTATTAACACGTGGATTATACAATCCGGCAAGACCCAGCTCACTGAGGGCTATGACTGGAAAAGCACAATGGTCTAATTTGTTGACTAGGCATGGTAAAATGCCAAGATCTCAATATTTATGCCTGTTCAATCCAAATCCCTTTTCCTGCCTCACAGCAGCAGCAGGTAACACCATAATCTCTGATGCAGAAGTTTTCAAATGACCTCAATCATGCAGCTGTTTCCCCCGCAACATGCTAAATCACACTTGAATGAACCATGGTTTAGTGAAATGGTTCAACTGCTTAGAATCCCTTGATAGCCTGAACCATAAACTAACCACACTGGCTAAGTTTGCATAAGCCACTGAGCCACAAACAAGACAAAAATACATTTTATACAGCCATGCTGTATTTGCTGTACTAAACTTGGAAAGCTGTGCCAGCAGCTAATTTTCCATAACATGTGTAATTTCCACCCTTAACTTGTTCTTTATTAATTTAGTGCAGATTGCAAGGCTTCTACAAGACAATTCAACTGCCATGCTATTAAGGCTATTCTTCCACATTGCAGACAAAGATAGAAATCAGTCTGCAATGCTAGAGCCTCCTGGCTCTCAAAAGTATTTTTAACAACTTCTCCCACGAGCCTAGCTGACCTTGCCTGATTTCAAAAAAGGCTAACCAGATTAGTCCTAATGGTGCTGAGATAGGAGACTACCAGGAAGTCAGAGACTTTAGGATGGATCGCAATATTGGCGAAACATCACAGAACAGGGATGTCAAACTGGCCACGCCTACCCCCGGTCTAGCGAAGGGGGGGGGATTGTGATACGTCACGTGACGACATGACGGTACAAGTTTGACACTCCTGCCCTACAAGGTGCAAATGTCAAACCACTTCCATATTGCAGTCAAGAAAACTAGATATATTTACACAGCCACATACAACTAAGCTCACTTTGAGAGTCTTAATGATATGGCCATTATCACAAAGCCTCTGACATGAGATTTTTTTACTTCTCTGTTAAAGAGTTCTCTCCATTGCTATTTTAAAGGAGAACCATCCTTATTTATCAACCATTGGACTTACAACTTTGGAAAAGGGCCGTTGAGGCCATCTCATCCCATAAGTAACTCCACTTGCAAGCTATTCTTTCAGCTAAGAGATTTTTTAAATTTATTTTTCATAATGACCTTGTGTTTGGTAAAGAAAAGATGAGCATTTCTGTGAAATCCCTGCCAAGATGGGGGAAGCTGTATCTGATCTGCTTTCTGTTGCAATGCAGTAAGGAAATGAAATAATATTACTTAAATTTCTGAGAGCCACTGGCTAAATTACTTAAACACCAGGGAAGGGCTGGACCAGTAGGCTGTACCAAGTGGCCCATTCATAGGGAAAAGCACCCCAAAGGGATTTAGAAAAGGAAAGAAGCTTAAATTCAGGAAGGCATCCAGATTAGGAAATCAGTAGGGATGGATTAGGAGGGAAAAGAAAGCTGCAAGCTTGATTGATATTACAGCAGCCTTTAGCAAACTGGCGCAATCCAGAGGTATTGCAACCACAAATTCCAGAATTCCAACATATTATGCTTAGCTTCTTTGAGTACAGTATTAAATTGAAAAGTACTGCCTATGCTTTAATGTTATTCAATTGATGACAAACTTCTTAACCATCTAGTGATACCTGAAGAGCCATATCAGTTCCTTCTGATTACCATTTTTTGTTAAGCTGTAATATGAATCAGCACACACTTGAGAAGTCTCTTATATTTAAATATCTAATGAGTTCAGTAGCAATGGCAGGCATGCAAATTCTTTTTCCTACAGCAAAGATTATAACAAAACCTCAAAATCACAACTTTCTCCCACCAGAAGGGTTGGGTTACAATTCCCAGGATTCTCAGCCAGAATCGTGAGCTGGCTAAAAATTCTGACAACAGTAATCACAACAGGAATGCATCTGGAAAGTGGAAGGCTAAAGAAAGCTAATCTGTAGCAAAATTTGTTTAGAAATTTTTTGTTAGAAAATTTATGTCCCATTTTCAAATGTAAACATGGTTATGAAGCAAAAAAATAAAATAAAATAAAATCACTCATAGAAATGTTCCTTTTTAACTTTCATCTGTCTGCTTCATACCTCAGGCTTCTGAAGTCCCATGAATATTGTTTTTTGTTGTGGTATCCATTCTTCAGTTTACATGTCTTACACCAATCTGACTTAGCAAAAGCTTCCCAGGATATCAAAATGAACAGCTATTTAAAGGATATTTTCTTGTTTGTTTATTTTATTTATTTTATTTTCTTGTTTGGAGAGATAAACTAACCATTCTCCTTTAACATAGCAACAGCACTTAGACTTATATACCGCTCTATAGTGCTTTATAACTCACTCTGAGCAGTTTACAGAGTAAGCATATTGCCCCCAACAATCTGGGACCTAATTTTACCTTGCAAGGATGGAAAGCTGAGCCAATCTTGAACCAGGCAAGATTGAACTCCTGGCAGTGGGCAGAATTAGCCTGCAATGCTGCATTCTAGCCACAGCACTACCAATGCTGCAGCATTCCATGGTATCTCTGGACGGCAATGAGATTGGAATAAAACCTTTACTTGAAATCAGTGAAAGATTTTTTTTCTTTTTCAAATTCAATTTCCCTGTCGCAGCCAGGAAGAAAAGGGTTAACCTCCTCCCTATAGGTTGAAATATACCCCCTAATAAATCTGAATTGCCAAAGCTTTCTCTATTGACTCCTGTGGAAAGCTTTAGCCAAGCCTAATTACAGTATGGATCAGTGGCTGGGGGTGCAGCTATGGAGAGCGAGTGATGCTTTAATTCTTGTGTTTTTTCCAATCTTAATGGCAATTGGAGGGCGGAGGTGTGAGGTGGAATGAATAGAGGTATTATATGCTGGGTGAATGTATGAATAATTATATAGGCCTCCCTTGGATCTTGCAATATCAGTCAATAACTAGGATACAAGACCAATAAAGGTTGTATTGTATAATATTTCTAGCCATTAAAGAACACACACACACACACAAACACACACAAACACACACTCCTTTGCCTGAATTATATGTGAGTGGAAGAAAGCTTCACATTCTTTCAGGATTGTTATTCCTAAAAACCTCTGATTTGACTGCAACATTTTTAACACTTTTCTAGGAGCACTGAAAGAACAGCGGCAGAACATTGATAGCATTTTGCTGTGTTTTATTTCATTTATTTATCCCATTTATATGGCCAACTACCTCACCGAAAAAGCAATTGTTGGTGGTATATAACAATACTAAACAGTCAATAAATACCTAAAAACCTTTAACATTAATTATTAAAAACACAAAAAGACTATAAAAACAAAGCAACGATAAAGAAACAGCAGACAAACGGGTGCTAATAATAATGGAGTTGTCTCTTTAGTTCATCCATTCACTGCGTACCCCAAGCTTTCTAGCATAACCAAGTCTTAAGGAACCTTTGGAAGCTTAGAAAAGATGAGGCCAACCTCACCGCAGGGGGGAGAAGATTCTATAGGATGGGTGCCACAGCAGAAAAGGCCCATCACCTAGAGCCCACCAAATGTACTTGCCTGGTCGACAGAATGCTTAACCTACTCTCTCTGCTAGATCTGGTGGGGCAAGCAGATGAAATCAGGATGGTCCTCAGATAACCTAGTTCTATGCAATAAAGGGTTTCAAAAATCAAGACCAGCCTAAAAAAAAGAGTTGGAATGAATTGGAACTACTCAGACCTACAATGAATTAAGTGATGACACAAGCTTTGCACAGATAGAACGACTGGAACGGTTGTATCTGAATGTAAGGATGCCTGATCAACCCAAATTTCATTCCAGCTCATAAAACATTAAAAGCGTCCTAAGAAACTTCCTGTCATAGCTTGTTCCCCCACCCCACCCTGCCAAAAAAACTCTAAGGCCAGCTTGAAACCCACAACAGCAAACCATCCATCTCACATATTAAGTCAAAATGGACACAGACCCGATTGATTGGGTTTTTGATTGGAGATTATAAAGTAGAGAATACAAAACCTAGTTAGAAATCAAGAAATGTCACATTGTACACCAGCTTGGTCCAGTGGTTAAGTCACCAGGCTAGAAACCAGGAAACTGTGAGGTCTAGTCCTGACTTAGGCATGAAGAGCTAACTGAGTGACTTTGGACCAACTCACCAACCACTCTCAGCCCAACTCACCTCGCAGAATTGTTGTGGGGGGAAAAGGAGGAGGAAACAGTATAAGTTCGCTACCTTGAGTTATTTATAAAAACAATAATAAAGGTGAGATAAAAAAATATTTAAAATTATTCTTATGGAAGAATTAGAGGAAAGTGATGACATTGGTAAGCGTAATTCTTTAACTATTCCTGCAGTAAACAAAATAGCAGAATAAATAATTAAGAATGACTTGTGAACATATTCAGATGAAAAGATTTATTTTTCCCATCTCTGATGTCAGTGGTCTCCCATACCAGGCCCAAATTGATTTAATTTCAAAATCATCTGATCACAACAATCAGATCAGAACATAAACCAAGAACTACAGTCCTTAAATCTTTTACACTGCAAATCCTGTGTGTATAAGGTAGCATTTTAAAAAAACCAAACCAGCATGTTCCCCTCTTAGTACCATAAATCAACCCTGGCAACATTTACTGGGTAACATCACTTTCAGAATTGCACTCCCCCGCCGCCCCGATTAACTACACACACCCTGTCTAAAAGCCCCATTCCCCCACACCAGCATGTGTAACTTGCTAACAGGAAGTCACTTCTCCTCCACAAACATGGCCACCGTGGTTACAGTGCTTTACAAACCCTCTAGGCAGACGCCTTGGAGCTGAGCCCAGGTCTGCAAAGGACTGCATTATATATTCTTAAAAGGGACAAAATAAATAAATAAACTTTGCCCAAAGCATTCAGATGCTGCATGGCAATTCAGAGCAGAGCAAAGAGGCCTAAAAATACATTCCATTCTTCTAGCAGGGCAAAAAAAGTAAACAGTGCCAAACTTCCTCAGAAGAAAGTGGAGGGGGGACGCGAGGGGGAGGGAGAAGGAGTCAGTCTGACTCAGACAGCAATACTACAATGGGATGCAGCAGCTCCTTGAGAAAGGGAGGAAGAAGTTGATATCAAAGAAGACTTGAAACCCAGATGGAAGAAAGTGTGAGTGCTTGCACTTACTTGTCTGACAAAATCATAAGACATGTGCAGTAAAAAACAAATGGGACAATCAGATGGCAATCTGGCCACATGGCTTGCAGAACCAATATATCTCCTTTCACCCAGGCTGGAAAGGAAATCTGCTAGGAGCAACTTCCACCTTTAAAAAAATGGCCGCGAGAAACTTCTTTCAAACTCAGGTCACATCTGTTCTCTGAACTCCATTGGCTAAGACCGCTGCCTGACCTGCTGCAGCAGCCACTACCCCCACAAACTTCCAAAGAGCATTATTTTAAAACCCGAAAAGTTACTGGACTTATCTTTCTAATGCCTTCATGCCAGTCTTTTCTTAATAAAGGTAGCAAAAAAAAAAAGCTACTCACAAATCTTCTATTCCCTCTTTGGAACTCAAAAGAGTCCCCACAATACTATGCAATGCTTGTAACTCTTCAAGCAGAGCTAAATAGTTTGGTGCCTACGTAATGTTTTCAAACCTCTTGACCATACTTAAGTTATCTAGAGTGACCCTCATGCTCCTCCCTTGCTTCCACCCTTCGGTTTACATTTCCTCCCTTCCCCTCCTTAAAATTCCCTTCTGAGCAAGACCTACATCCATACTAAGCTGTATTTAAGCAATCATACTGGCTGTGAGGAAAAACATCTCAAAATTCCATAGTGACAATGTCTTTTATAACAGCCTTCAAAGGTTTATACTATTTGCAAGCTTTAGATTTTCTTAGAAACATTCATTGGTCACTTTGAAAGCTAAGAAAAGAAGGAATTGGAGGAAGGCACTGCACCTTACAGCCAATGTGTGTCAATTTCTATAATAAAGGAAATATGGAAATCTCTCTACAAATGAAATCAAATCAGGTACAGAGAGGTGTCAGATACAAATGTACACTTCTCAAAACTTTCTGGGGAGAGACATCATTAAAGGTTTCAAATCAGAAATAGAATGAAAATTCAAGTTAGAAGTTGATTTAAATCTTGTAAGAAGCCAATAGTTTTTGATTTGGGCCAGATTCAATATTTATGATATGAAATCCATAACCACACCTTGAAATTTGCTAGTTTCTGATATGTATTGATTTGAAGAGGTTGCTTTGCTAACTCTTTCAGATAGCAAAGTCAAGTAAAAAGAATGAGACATTATTTAGAGCAACACATCTTCATTTAAAGGCTTTCTCTAAAATCTAAATATATTTTGATTTTTATTCCATTAAATATAGAAGCCTTTCCCACCCCCTTCCAGTTGAATATCTATCAAATATTGAAGACCGGTTCAGAAATTTTAACTGCTGCATACTTCCTCCTTTCCTTCCACTTTACCAATGCAAGAAAAGTCAAACCTCTGGAATATGAAGACAAACTAAAACTGTATGTGAATATTTAGACTGATAAATAAGATGTTCAGAAAACATCTTGATACTGTGTTGTGATTCATTTGTTCTATATGAAAGCATCAACAGCAACTCATCCGCAAGGGTGCTGTAGAGCTTAATTAACAGTCACAGCATTATTATTGTCGCTTTTATTGCTATTAATATGTCTTTAGTCAAGATGGTCCTTGCATGAGAGACATGGAAAGTACAGTAAGATCAAAAAGCCAGCAGGAGGAATGGGAGATATAAATGCAGCAAGAGATGAATTTTGAGTATAAATGCAGTTCCATTTCTTTGACTTCATTTGGGTTTCCACAAATGAGAATTAACTGGTGGCCCTTTCTGCCCAGTGACTCAAAGTGTTTATTAATGTTTACCACAAGGAACTTTGCAACAACTCTATTTATTGTGTGCATCACTTCAGAGCCTCAGAAGGCAAAAGCTAAAAGGCAGCTCTTTCCAGGAGGTTGAATGTTTGAACAGCAACTCATTTCAAGATCTTTAGGATACAAGGTCAAGATAAGGTAAGATTCTCCCAAAAATCACAGTAAAATAATGGCAATAAGCCATAAGCAGAATCTATTTTTTCAGATACTTTATACCTCCAATGTGCATCTCCTGATCAGCTCAATGTTGAGTTAGCTTTCCATCCTTCTGAGGTTGATAAAATGAGGACCCAGATTGTTGGGGGCAATATGCTGACTCTGTAAAACCATTTAAGGAGAGCTGTAAAGTGTGAAGCGGTACATAAGTCTAAGCATTATTGTTATTGCTATTGCATCTCAGCAAACTCTAAAGCAGTTCCACTCCCCTTCAGTGTGCTTCTAGACAAGGCTATTCTTAAACCACCACACAAAAGCTACAAAAGATCCAATGACAAAATATCATCCAATGACATTTTGCTACTATATGTAACCCTCCCATCTTTCATCATTTTTCATTTTGGATAAAACCTATGGCAAAAAAATATGTAATAACTGAGTACTGGTTTTTGACTGGCAGCACTGGAAGCCTTCCAACAAGACTTGGTTCAAATAACGCATTAAGTTGAAATCAAACAAACCATATTATGACTTAGCCCAAGGTATTAAACCTGCCAATATGTACATCAGCAATAATGCTACTCCTGCTCTGAAAAACATATTATGAGTGCAACTGACAGATAGAAACTTTAAAGTGAGTTGTTCATGAAAATGTAGTATAAAGCTATCCCTCACCAATGGCTTAATCAAATATACATGAGCATTGCATAATCTAAACCACTCTATCATACAAAGAAAGCTTGTTGCTAGCCCAGAAACACTCTATATCTTTGGATACTCCTGGGTACTGCTAAGTTAGAACGCAAAGTTTAATATCAAACAATAACAGTGCAGCAGAATCATCTAAACCTGCTATTATAATTATAACTGAAATATCCATGATCCAATAAGATGAGTCAGGTGTGACAAAGGTGGCTGTGTGATTCAATAAATAAGAAAAAGGTATGATTTTTTTTTATCCTCAACCCACATTCATTAATACTGAGAAACTGAAAAAAGTGATATTGTTCCAGATGTCAAAGAATGTTGTCCTCTGAGTATGATCTATCTGTTCTGGTAAAGGCAATATTTTCAACTAATCAAATGATGTTACCTTGTCAGAAAGTTTGGGATATTATTGTAAGATATTGTATTGTTCATAGTATAGAACTGAATTCATTAGTAAACCAGTGATTATTGTTAAATATAAAATATAAAGTAGATTTCTTTTTTCTTCTTTCTTAGTTTGCATTTTTCACTTCTGTTTTCTTTTTAAGGATTAAAAATGTTTTGTTAATAGCAATAGCCCTTAGACTTTTATTCTGCTTCACAGTGCTTTACAGTCCTTTCTAAACAGTTTACAGAGTCAGCATTTTGCCCCCAACAATCTGAGTCCTTATTTTACCAACCTCAGAAGGATGGAAGGCTGAGTCAACCTTGATCCGGTAAGAATCGAACTGCTGAACTGTTGGCAGCCAGCAGTCAGCAGAAGTAGCTTGCAGTACATACACACACACACACACATATATTTCCACTTTCAAAGGTGAGAAAGGTACAAGATGTTTCTTAAGAAGCCAAGTCAGAGAAAACAACCAAGGTTTGTATTAAAGGCAATGTCTCTTTTGAATCAAGGAGCTTCCTAGCAGTTTCATTTGGAGCTGAAACCATTTTCCCTACGCATTCCACAGCCTGCTGGGTGTCCCACAGGGACTCACCCTTTGGTCCTGTGATGTGATAGGCAGAGAAAATCTCTCCTTGTTGCCTTTGGTATTCACTATCCATTCAAGAAGGTCTTTTGTACAGATTTCCCAAAGCTCAGAGCTGGGAAAGGGTTGACAGAGTGCGGGCTAAATGGGGAACTCAAAAGAAGCCCTTTCGTTGCTCAAAAGAAGGAACAACAAGTCATGAGATGGGAAGCTGATCCCATCCTAGGTTGGAAGACACAAAAAACATCTTACAAATGAAACTGCATCTCCTGGTCTGTATAATCTTTCACACACACACACACACACAGACACACACACACACACCGAACAAATGTATTTGTTTCTTTCAAAGCTTTATAGCCAGTTCACTACTTAGCCCATCACAAATTACAATTTAAAAAAAACCAAAATTTAAAAACTAATTAAAACAATTAAAATTGTTTAATGTTTCCTTTAGAACACAATAATAATAATAATAATAATCAAGCAACCCTGAAAGAAGGGCTCTTGAGGAACAAAAGCCATGGGGAAGCTGTGGTTGCTAAGTGTTAAAAGTGAGCCATAAAGCCAGGTCTTTGCTGAATGCTGTAAAACAGGGCTGTCAAACTCGCAGCCTGCAGGCCGGATGCGCCACACACTGGCCACGCCCACGCCCGGTTTAGCAAAGGGGGAAAAAATCCCGATACGTCATGTGATGATGCCATGATGATGCGAGTTTGATACCCTGCTGTAAAATAATGTGGTGCCAGCTTGATTCCAGAGAGTGAGCATTCCAAACCTGGAGCGCCACAACAAAAAGAACCCTCTCCTTTGTCCCTCCTAGAATAGTTGCATGTTTTGCTGAGACAGACCCACGTCCAACACTTATAGCTGGAATCCAAAAGGAGGTTATCAGAGCAGGGATTGTGGTGGCCAAACTGTTCTATGCCAGAAGGATCACAGTCAGCAGACTAAACACTCCAGACCACGAATACCTCCCGAGTCTCATATGACATAGATTAATCCTGGCATAAACCACAGTTTTGCAGGCACCTGCTCCTACTTGCAGAATACAACCCACACAGTCATAGGCCTACCTAATTCTCAAAGTTGCGAACTGCCAAAAATATCAAGGCTCTGTTTGGTCAGGATTCAGCTTCAGTAGTGATTCACTCGTGCTTTCTGGTTCCAGTGAATCCGTGCCAATCCCAAATCTGCAGGAGATTTCCCCACAAAGCTTTATCTGAAAGATTATCATCAGCCCTATTAACAGAATAAATACAATAACAGAAAGCAAGGAACCAGTTTTCTTTGCAACCATTTGGCCACAGATACAGACTCTGTGAAATATTTTCCAGTAGCAAAAATTAAGAGATTTCACATTCTGCTCTTGATTTCTCTACCCAGGAATCTATATGTAAATTATGTTGGTCTAAGCAATTCCTCTGAGATAATCAGCTGGAGACAACATGCCTTGGGTGAGGCTGTATTCCCTTCCCTTCTAACAGCTAAGGCTTTTTCTCTCTCTCTCTTTTTTCCAGGTGTCCCAAAAGAACTTTTTCATGAGGCAACTGGACTTTCTGGTTTTTCTTTGAAGACGTTTCGCTTCTCATTCAAGAAGCTTCTTCAGCTTTCCAGGTTTCTTTTTTTCCCCAATATCCTATTTTCTATCCTCCGCTGCCAAATCCACTGTAATATCCTATTTTCTATTTCCTCCACTGCTTCTACATTTAGGCAAGAAAAAACAAAATGTACAGGTACAGTATACAGTGTGCAGTGTGCAGTGGCTGCCAAAAAAGCCAAAACAGTTCTAGGCTGCATAAACAGAGGGATAGAATCAAGATCACGTGAAGTGTTAATACC
>JANHFL010005011.1:31290-50431 GCA_032468155.1 Oxyrhabdium leporinum
CATGTGGGGGGAAATGCACAAATGCCCAGGGGCAGGGGGCATGCACGGGGATGCGCGTGCATTGCATTTTGGGAGTTTGTGTGCATGCATGCTTTGGGCACTCGTTGCCAAAAAGGTTAGCTATCACTGGTATAAACTGTCATAGAGAGAAAATATATATTGCTTGTAAGCCACACAGAATCATATACGTGAGGCAGGTAGTTATATAAATTGGAATAAATAAATAAATAAATAAAGTTAGAATAGAATCGTGGGGGGGGGGGAAAGATAACAGTACCATGGGTACACCCAGAATAACCATTTCCTTATAGTGTTTAGTGTTGCTATGGGAGGATGTGAAGCACTAATGTAAAAGATATAATGTAACCTTTTATGGAATTTGTACATTAATTTAATTTAGCTTGATTTAATTTGAGGCCATACAACTTCAAAAAGACTCTGGGTGGCTTACAATTTTTTTTAAAAAATACATAATTTAAATAGACATGACTGCCCAGACAAAACCACATCAATAACATCCAGAGAAACACTGACATGTTCCACAAAATACCTGCACTCCAGTCATGGGAACAGAACCAGGTCTTTAAGGTTTTCTGGAATGCTTGGAGACTAGGAACCCTAATTATCTCTGGAAGAGGTTTCAGAAGGCAGGAGCCTTGTCAGAGAAGACTTGATCACACAAGAGGATATTATTCGTGGAGGGTTTGAAGTACACCCACTCTGTCCAAGGTTACCAAACAGGCAGAAACAACCTGATTGCAAGTGATCCCTCTTGAATTGTTCCAGGAATTCAAATTCATGCAGTAGCAATGACACATGGGCATAAGGAAGAGTACACGACCAACTGCAGCTTCCAGATGCTGTTCAAAGGCAGCCCCACACAGAATGTACTGCAACAGTACAATTGCGAGTAACTTGGGCATGAGAGACAATCTAAAGGGCCTTCCAAATGTGGAAAGGGCACCAGTTTAAACTAATTGTGGGGTGGACATACTTTGAACTATGCTTTCCATACAAACGATACCATGGAGGAAGACTTAATCCTTACAATGTTTAGACTCACTCTTGTTGCTCTGAACACATTGCTAAATTATCCATTCAGTTCTGTAAGTGTTGCCTCTACTGTTTCAGACCTTTATTTCACTGATGGAAACCATTACTTTTGTTCCCAACTGATTACAGGTTTATTTTAATCACAGATTCCATCAGTGAAATAGAATGCATCTTTAAAAAAAAATCTAAAAATATTACAACTCGTTCATCTATGATCAGATTGAACTAAATAATAAAATGAGCCATTTTACATCTATGAATGTTAGTCCTGGCAAAAAAAAACCCTCTCTCACTCAGAAAAACTTATCAGTGGTATAACTGTGCCTACAGCCCAATGTCCCTAACCATTTTATTTTTTAAAAAAAGAAATAAAAATTTACAATAGGCCATGAGTGAATTTAAAAGACAAATATGCCTTTTGAGCTCCTCTTACTGTATACCATCCTAATTTACTACTTGTTTGTAAAACAAACCATCCTAATTTACTAATACCATCCTAATTTACTACTTGTTTGTAAAATTTTAGTGGGCTTAAAGCCCACTAAAATTCTGCTAGGATATGATTTCCACCCTAGAAGAAAAGCAAAACACAAATGTAATAATAAACAGTATGCAAAAACAGACAATTACCAAGTAAAAAGAATATTATAATATAGAGAAAATATACTGCTACCATTTCCTTCCAAATCAGTATGTATTAATCTGTTATCTAAGCCTTCTTTGTAGAAGATGACCAGGCTTAAATCTGACAGCCATAATATTTGAGAGGGAGATCAGCTTTAGCTCAGCCAGTTCTCCCCACAGGCAAAGAGCAGCATTCTGCAGTCTACATGTCCTCCTAGAGTGGTTTATTTCCCAGTGGTACACTTGTGTGTGTCTGAGCTCTTTGCATGAATAGTTCTGTTTTCACTGGCAGCTTTGGCCTGGAAAGGGTAGACACCATATGCGTTGCTTCAGAATTATCAGCAGTAGTCCTGAACCTGCCGTGCACATGGAATTAAAAAATAAATCTGCACAGAAACAGCTGCAGTGTGGTTCATACAATCCAGCTTTTATAACACCACAATTTAAAATACATATTTACATTACACATTAACCTGATGCCAAAAAAGTTTGCTTCCAATTAACCGTGCTTAAGATCCCAGCATGCCAAAGTTTCTGAGAGATGCAGCCTTTAATTATTATATTAGGAATCAGGCTAAATAAAGCCCCATTAGCTGCTCGCAGCTGATATATTTTATCAAAATCATATCCTGGCCTTTCTGCAAGAGGGGCAATAAGATTCTCCCATCCCATGTTCATTTCCTAAATTGTCCTTTGATGGAAGCTAAGAAATAGATGATTCTGTTAGTAGAGTCAACTACTTAGATTCAGAATTTTGTTCTTCCAGTCTCAATTATTCTAACCATAACATCAGGTTGGCTTCAGATATCCAAGAACTTGCAGAACAATGTCATGTAGCTCAAGAATGTATGCATGTTCACTCTCTATGTTCTGCCCAAAGTTCAGCAGCTTCTATTGGGTGTGGTTCTACAGATGCTGCCAAGTCTTAGCTCTCCAAAGCTCCACAATGGCCACCAGAGAAGAATGCTCGGAGGGTATCACAGGAATCACCCACTTCTGTCCCGACATGTTTCACTATCTCACCATTGTAGGATGGAGAAACATGAAATTACAATACATTGGCTGACTAATAATTCTTCCATCTCTAGCCTGCTGGGTTATGGGAATCTCATTTTAACACCTAGCTAGCCTTTTGGTTGACGTAATTGTCAAGGACAAGGAATCAGATAAGATCCTGCTTGGCTTGTTCTCCATCTTTTAATTTTTAAGTTATGTGTGTGTGGGGTGGTGGTGTTTTAATCAATGTAAAGTTTTCACAAATGATAACCACAGTGTCAGAAAAGTCACTGACAGGAAGATTCACAAAAGATTATCTGGGAATTGGAGTGTTGATAAGAATTCAAGCAGAGATTGGAAAAAAAGAAATGCGCAGGGGGAACAAATGACTACCAGCACCATTGCTGCAAAGACTTCATGTCTTTAAAGATTGGGCTGAAGACTAAAAATTGTTGTCCCAGTGAAGGTAAACCCTAAATAAAGTCAAGAAAGACTTCTGTTCTCTCCTTCCCTTTCTATGTACCTCTTCCTTAACCTCATCGCCATTCAATTTTCTCTCATTTTTTCTCTCTCCTCTCTCTCTTTTTTGGCTTCTGTTAGTTGATATAAATATACATGTATCCATACCTGCAGATAAAATATAGCAGAAGGAAGGTATTGCACAGAAGTTTTGTTGACATGTTTTTCTATTCTTGCAATATTTTTAAATTTAGGGTCATCCTCCTTTCAGACAAACATTGTAAACACAACATATTGTCGACTGCTGCTTGGTAT
This sequence comes from Oxyrhabdium leporinum, assembly GCA_032468155.1. Lineage (NCBI taxonomy): Eukaryota > Metazoa > Chordata > Lepidosauria > Squamata > Cyclocoridae > Oxyrhabdium > Oxyrhabdium leporinum. The sequence continues at coordinate 34,738 of JANHFL010005011.1, forward strand.
TCAATATACTTACAAAATTAATTGTGGAAACTGCATAAATAAAGCAAGTTAATCCACTGTTCTCCATCTCATGAACCATTTTGATCTTCAAAACAGAACATGTCTGCCAGGTTCCAAATCTTGCAATTAGCTGCCCACGCACATTTTTCAAACAGAGGAGTTTATTATTTCAAGCAAAGTAAGTACAAATCTGTGAGGGAACTTTAAGTTTCCTCTCATCTACCTGCTCTCCTATGGAATATGCAGAACTTGAGGTATGTAAAGGAGCCCTGATAACAAGAGCATTAGACATTCATTACCCATCAGTTACTTTTTTAAACCACTATTGTTGCACTATCTCAGCAGCATGTGTGGTTAGTTCTTAGAGCAGCATTCCCATCATTGAGGTCTTCCCAAAGGAATTTGGTTCACATCATAATCTGCCAATATTGCAGACAGGAATGATAGTAACTTAAGTCTAGGTTAGTGAAATATTTTCAAACAACTTCTAAGTAACACGACATGGTTGACTTCATCGATATTTTCAATAACAATGATTCAGTTGTAGAGAAGTTTCCTCTCTCCTCAGTTATTACCTGGGCCTTATAAAAAAGTCTTGTGGTTTTGCTTGGCTTCTCTTCCTAGCACATCTTGCAGAGATGCTCGGTTCCATCCTGGCATAAAGCCTGCTTTGGTTTTGTCAGAGCATAAAATGCTTCTGCCTGCAGTGAAGGCAGGAGTAAAAGCATGGATTCACTTCACTTCAAAGCTCCAGCTCGCAATTATTTACCAACAGTTTCTAATTGCCTAAGCAGGAGCAAGCCTGGGAAAGCTGGAAGCAATGAGATAACTGAAGAGCTTGTGGAGTCTCGCTGAACCACACAAAAGAAGGGTGGAGGGGAAAAAGAAAAAAGAAATGTCTGAAAGTTTTCCAAAAGCAACAAAACAAAGGAAGGAAGAGACTATTTTGCAATAGGCTTTTAAAAAAAATCCAGGCAGGGATGGGTCAGGAGAATCTAATAATAACAAACTAGCACCCATAAGATCTCACTACAAAATCTCTGCATTATGACTTCCATAGGAATGCCAGGGGCAAAGGGTACAGGCCACCAACATGCTTCCACCCAAAGCCAACTCGTAAGATGTCACGAAATTCAGTGTGACACAATGCCTGAAATGCATGAAAAGGCAGAAAAAAAGCGGAATAAGTTCATATGAGATTGTCAGTTCACACTCGATACATATTTAAAAGGGGCTGGTTCACACATTTTATCCATGACAACTTAGTTACGTTTGGCCTAGCGAGTTGGGTATAAGCCCAGCTAATTCTGATTTATTCAAAAAATCCTGGCTAAGAAAAGCATTAGTCAGTGATGGGCACACCCAACCATTGCCTGTAGGAGAAGAACACTTGGTTTCCAACAGGAACTCTCCAGATGTCTCTGGGAAGCTCACAAGCAGCAATACCCCTTTTTTCCATTGCTCTCCTACTCAATTAGTAATCAATTGATTGTGGAAGTAATCTACAGCCATCTTGACTAATAGGTTGGAAAGAGAATTATCCTCTATTAATTTATCTAACCCTCTGTAATTGGCATCTGAAACCCACCATCAATACAATTTATGAAAAATAATTCCGTCAATTAAATGATGCAACCCTCAGTTCTTTTTCCCAGCTAAATAAATTATCCTGCAACTTAACCTAAACTCCTTTAAAAATGTGTGCATCACTGTTACCCTTCTATTCTCCGTGTAACTATTCTCACAATGCAAATCAAATAATCTCAGAGGTTTTTCTCATCTCTTTTTCTTTGTCCCAAAAGACCAAGTGGGGAAAAGCTTGTCCTGTTCTCTGAAGGGAAGTCACAGGAAACACTTCAAATCTTCTTCACAGAAGAATGGCAGAACTCCTTATCGTTTGACCAGAAGGAGGCATGGATGGAAACCTGGAAACGGGGATAAGGTAGATAAGGTCCCACAATGATGCTAAATCCTTTCCTGACCATTCAGCAATATGTTTTGCCTACTTTTCATCAGAGCGTTAAGACTGCCAGTTCAGAAATATAATCTAACTTATATATGGCTTGGATGCTTAGGTTGCATGGCACATAACTTGAGGTAATAAGCAATTAAAGTTTCTAAGCCAACAGACAAGCCAAGACAATGAAAGAGAGATACTCCAGAGCCTGTTGTAATGTGTTTGAGTGTTTTGTGTGCTTGGGTGTAACTTTTGATTAAATTATAGAAGCAAAGAATGTTTGGGTCTGAAGAGGCAAATGTGTTCTGGATCTAGTATGGATACACTTACTTTGCCATCTTTTCCTGAGCTTGCACAGTAAATGCATGGGCTCAGAAAATAATATGTTTTGAGTTAAGCAAGCATTAAGGAGGCAGCAACAGTGCAACCACATGTCACCAACCTTTTCCAACTCCTTAACACCTCCTGAACTCTATTTCCGTACGGAGCTGTATATTTCTTTCAAGGAACTGTCAGCTGCTAAAACAAGCGTGCCCACACCAAGTCAAAAACCTCTTTCCGAGTCACATCTGACTACTCCACCCTTTTGCTAATAAACTATAGGACATTTTGAAGACCTGCTACAAGTTTTCTAGAAGTGACAACAATAACTGCTTTCCTTAGTTCTGCCAAAAATCTTTTTATATTTCAATGTAAATTTAAATCCCTCCTTACCGGTATGTCATGCAACAGAGAAATGAGCCAAATATTCTTGAATATTCACATGGTTCCAGAAAAGCCACAAAATATCAAAAATAATTTGGAGAAAATGTAGTAGAACATTAATTGTTTTCCCTATCAATTCAGGCTACTGAGGTAGGGACTATAGTATGCTTGAGAAACAGTTTCATCAACTCTCTTCTCCCCTTCAGTTTGATTGTCCCAAGGCTGCTTATTGAAAAGGCAACTGGACTTTGTTTTTTCCTTGAAGACGTTTCGCTTTTCATCCAAAAAGCTTCTTCAGTTCTGACTAAGAATCTCCATAGACCTTCAGTTTGATTGGTCTTAAAAAAAAGTTGATCTTTTGCTTTTTGCTTTAAAAATAAATATGTCGACAATCCCATTTTTGTAATTTTACAGAAGCAACATCACTAAAGAGCTTCCAGCAGTGCTTTGAGGATCAGAATGAAAGGAGAAATCTTGTATCTGTCTTTTACTTCTAGAAACGAAAATAAAATAAGGAGCGAAATGGAAAGAAATGGAAAATGTACCATTATCACTGGAAGGAGTTTTAGAGCTATCTCTCTCTCTCTCTTTCTCTTTGTATTGTAAGTCTGTTACGTTTTTACATTATGTATTTAATAGCAACAGATTTAATCAACTCAAGCTGCAATCTTGTGCACCATTCCCTGACAATAACTTCTTCTGAATGTCACAGGATTCATTTCTGAATAACATGAACAGGACAAAAATGCCATGGTTCCTTCTCGAGTATAGATGTGCTTTGTCACCTTAATGTTCAAACTCTTGTGGGATCCATTTCCCAAGAGCCCAGTAAGGCACAGTGAGCCTAAGAGTTACAAAACCTATCTCAAGCTCTCTGTTTTGTTCACAGTCTCCAAATGGTATGAAAACACATCTCTTACACCATGGACAACAGCACTGCTTTAGCCAACTCCTAAGAATACATGAATCACTCAAATACTTATCACTTGAAAACAGCCATGCAATTAACAAGGCTTTTTTTTTCCCCTCGTGGTATAATTATATACATTTTAATGCAATTATTACCCCTGCACTTTATGCATTAAATGGTAGGGAGTCAAAAGAATAGAGACACTAGATTTTTCTGACCGAGAATTCCTGAAAACTAATGATAATCGTGCAAAAGTTGCTGGTGATGCTGTCTGTGAAAATAAAAATAAAAAAGGGACGACAAAAAAAGGAGGAAAAAAAAGGAGAATAAGCCAGAAGGGCTGTTAGAAGGGCTGTTGTAGACAAAAGGCATCTCATTTATCTGCTTTCCTTTCCGCTATAAAAGAAAATTAGAGCTTTTGCTATTGCAACGCGCACAGTTAATCGGGCATCAATAACCCCAACATTAGCATCAAGGGGTCCGGAAAATAAAACTGAACAAAGAAGAAAGAATAGCCACTGGCCCGTTCCCAAGCTTTGGGAAGGTCACTGGCTGGATTAAAAGTTCTCAAGCTTTGGCTGGTAGCAAAGTGCAGTTTGTATGCCCCAACTGGGTGACTGTTTTTTCTCAGCCTCGCTGTTAAACTTGGCCAGCTGAGTGAATGTGTATGAGATAGAAAAGGGCAATTTGGTGCTGACAGCCCTCCAGGGGTTTCATCTGGAAGACAAGGCAGGAAGCTGCTGGCATCAGCTCTGCAGCATCATTTTCAGTTTGTATTTATGCTTCGTTTTAAAACCTTTTAAAGTATCTTCTTTAATTTTAAGACTCTTTTAAAATATCTTCTTGAGGGACAGGAAGACTACTAGGGCTAGTATTTTCACTTCTCTTCACAGACACTGTTTACCAAATGGAAGTTGAATTCCTTGTTTAGACAAGGGGCCTGGAGAAGGACTCCAGTTCTGTTTCATAGTCATTGGAAGAGATGGAGAGAATCCTCACCTAGTGTCACCTAGGTATGTGGGATTATATTACCCCTCAACAAGCCTAGATGGGTTAGCTAGGGATGAAGAAAAATATAGTCCATACCATTTAGAATAAAATAGAATAACAGAGTTGGAAGGGACCTTGGAGGTCTTCTAGTCCAATCCCCTGGTCAGGCAGGAAACCCCGTACCATTTCAGACAAATGGTTGTCCAATCTCTTCTTAAAAGCTTCCAGTGTTGGAGCATTCACAACTTCTGAAGGCAAGTTGTTCCACTGATTAATTGTTCTCACTGTCGGAAAATTTCTCCTTAGTTCTAGGTTGCTTCTCTCCTTGATTAGTTTCCACCCATTGCTTCTTGTTCTACCCTCAGGTGTTTTGGAGAATAGTTTAACTCCCTCTTCTTTACAGCAACCCCTGAGATATCAGAACATTGCTATCATGTCACCTCTAGATCTTTTTTTCATTTGGAAAGCGCTTAGCAAAGTTTGAACAGACTATCAAGGTAGAACAGGAAACACTTAACTAGGATGTCTGCTGCTTTTACATAGCTACAAATCTCCCTTCTGCTCTTCTTCTCAACTCTAGCAAACAGGTCAGCAAAAAAAAAGTAAATACAAGTAGTCCTCGACTTACAACCACAACTAGAATCAAAATTTCCATTGCTAAGCAAGCTGGTTGTTAAGTCAATGATGCTTAATTTTAATACCTTTTCTGCCACAGCTGTTAAGTGAATCACTGCAGTTGTTAATTGAATCGTGCTGTTGTTAAGTGAGTTTGGTTTTCCCATTGACTTTGCTTGTCAAAAGCTGGCTGGGAAGATTGCAAAAGGCAATCCCATGACCCCAGGCTACTGCAACTGTCATAAATACATTCAGGTTGTCAAGCACCCAAATTCTGATCGAGTGTGAGGATGCTGTGATGGCCATTAGCTCAAGGACCAGATGTAAGCCATTTTTGTAACTTCGCTCAGCACTAAATGAGTGGTTATAAGTCAAGGACTACCTGTATCCGCTCCATTGTAGATGGCCTAAGATCATAAAACATGTGTGGGGCATAAATGTTTGGAAGAAGCAGAGGATGAGGAAACTGTGAGGTCATTAATTCATAACAGGGAATTTATGGCAGGAACCGAGTGTACATTTATTCAGAAGCAAACTCAACTATACAGAATAAGTCCATTAATGTCCAGGAAAATATGCATAGTTTATTCCACTGTAGATGGTCTGAGAAGAACATAAGGCAAGCGCAGGACATAAATGACCTGAGTGTGGAAGTAGAAGATAAGGAAACAGTGTGAGGTGTGCTATCTTTGGAGGGTGATAGCTTTGCAGTGTTTGGACCAACAGTCCAGCAGCAGACAGCTCAGCGGTCAAGACATCCAAAACTGAGCTTCTGGTGGTCAAGAACCTTTACTTTCCAGTCACATCTGGTCTATTAATGCAAGGAGAGTGGCAGTCACTCAGGTGGCTTGGAAGAACCATTCAGATTCCTGACAGCCTACTGAGTTTGCCATTGTACACAAAGCAGTAAGGACATCATTAACCATGACAACAATGAAGTGACTCCAGATTGCCCACAGAACATTACCACCTCAACCCAACCATAGCTCCAGGGTGGGCATTACAAATGGCAATTGTCTGTTCTGCAACAATAAACCATGGCAGCCACCTTCTCTGTCTTTCCATTCCATTTAGTGCTGCTTTCACAAAGCTTCTGAAAAACAAGTTTGTAAAGCAACAGTGGGGAACCAGTGGCCATGCAGCTGTTGGTAACTACAGCTCCCAGCTGTTCCCACCCAGCATGGTAAAGTTATTTATGCAACTGACATTCCTCATTTGTCCAAAAGCTCAAGGTAACTTACATGAGTTTCTCCTTTCATTTTATCCTATCTCTGAGGTAGGTTCTGAAAGAGAGAAGGTGACTGGCCCATGGCTGAGGGTGGATCTGAATTTCCAAGATTTTAAATACCATACTGGTTCTCAGTGAAGAGACAATCTAGGATTGTAATTCAGTTAATATCTGGAAAGCTATATAGTTTTGCAGCTGTAAAACATTCCAAGCTATGAACTTTACCTTATAACATTTTAATTATATAATCTGAATTTGCTGAGCTCTCATTCATTAAAAGTGTACAAGGAAAAACATCAAACCCTTTCCTTTAATTTGGACTGAGGTTTAATCTCTAAAGTGTAGCTATTTTTTGCAATGAGAAGAGAATGGAAGCATTTTCTTGGGCAGGGCCAAAGAGGAAGTTGGACAGGATAGGTCTCTCTCTGGAAGCTGCTAACTGAGGAAAAAACATCAAGTGTACACACTACTTGTTTTTAGACAAAACTCTTGATGGTTAGTTAATTTTTCTGTAGCATCTAAAAGGCAATCAATTGCCTAGGGCTTGAAGGGTATGGTAATAGATGACATAAAGAAAACTTCAGCAAGAGTCACCCTAGAACAGAAACATCTCTTCCAAAAGTAAAAACTGCTGGCTGAAATGCAGGTAAGAGAGTTATATTATGATCCTTCGCACAGCCAGCCAGCTTGTGTAGACCAACCCTGGCATTTTTATCCACCTATCAAGTCCTTCCCAAAGACTTGGGATAGACAGATGTTGTTGAGTAGTGTTAAAGATACAGGTGCAGGTAAGCTGTTCCAAGTAAAGCTGCCTTTTGCAATTGACTGATGGTGGTTTTTGTCAATGGGAGTTCAAGTGGTGCTCCAGATGTTTTGGGATTGCACCCAAGGTGCCTATCACTATTGGTATTCTCTTTGCTTAGTTTTACAATTTTATTATCTGTTCACAACAATGTAAAGTCACACGCTTTAGTTCTTTAAGCTGCTGTTGGGGTAATTGGCTGGCCCTAGAAAGGTTGAACAGATGCTCTTCACTGGGTGAAAGTGGACTGACTCCTCTTAGTGGGTCAAAAGATATTCTTTATGAAAAGGCAATTATACATGCTTGAGATGGACTAAATTTTCTAAATACGCCTTCATTTTACAGTGTTTGCCACTTCAGGATCCAATCCCAAAAGGTGTCTCGATCAAACTACTCAACAACCAATAGCTCCATAAGTTGTGCATGTCTGCACACACAACGGCCTGTTATTATTTTACAAGCTGCAGAAATACCACCCGAGGGGTAGCCTTGGGTGTCAGAGACAGGCCAAAGTAAAAAAATATCATCCAGAAAGATATAAATAACAAATAGCCTTTTCCGTATCTTTCCCACACCCATTAACACAACTGACAACAACCATTGTCTGCTCCTGGATTTATATGAAAGGTCACTTAATTCAGATTAGTAACCTATTACCTTTCTTTTCAGACAAGCTAAGTAGTGGCAATGAAATAACTGCATTCCATTCATTCAAGATATACACTGCAAAGCTGGAAATGAAGATAAAATCATGGAGCCAGCACAGGTTGGCAATTAAGATTGTGGCAACACTAAGATCCAAGTCCAACTTAATCAGGGAAACTCAGTGGGAGTCATTGATCCCATCCCTCTCTCTCAGCCCAAACTTTCTCAGTGTTGTTGTTTTGTCAGGGGAAGTAGAAACTGGAGGAAGGAATATTACAGACAACACCTTGGAAGTAAAACAAGGGTTAAACTAAATAAATGAATCCAATTCAATTATTTCTGATTTTATTTTGGGGAAGATGGCTTGGCAAAAAAATCCAGAAAGTTGCAATCTAGAATACATATACTAGGTTGCTGTCACTCCATGAGTTCAATCTGGTATTTGCTATCTGGTGTGCTCAATATTGAGTAATCAACAGAATACCTCACAAATTTTGCTCAAAATTGAGTAATCAACAGAATACCTCACAAATTTGCTGACAGCTTCTCCAGTATGTTCTTATGTTGAGCATGCCATGTTAAAAATACTGAATGGAACTCCAATAAAAGGAGAATATCCCTTCATAGTGACAAACGGAATATAGAGAATATACAAAAATACATAGCAATAGCACTTAAACTTAGATACAGCATTCCCTGAGTAGCTTACAATGTCAACATATTGCCCCAACAATCTGGCCCTCATTTTACCAACCTCATAAGGATACAAAGGCTGAGTCAACCTTGAGCCCTGTCAGGATCGAACACCAGACTGAGGGCAGAATTAGTCTGCAATACTGCATCCTAACCACTGCACCACCAGGGCTCCAATACATTTCATGACCACAACAGAATCAATTAAATCAGAGGTAGTTTGGTCTAGTAGTTAAGGCATCAGGCTAAAAACCAAGAGACTGTGAGTTCTAGTCCCAGTTTGGGTATGAAAGCTGGCTGGATGACTTTAGGCAACCCAGCTCTCTCTCTCAGCCCAACTAATCTCAGAGGGTTGTTGTGGAGAAAATAGGAGAAAGAACTTTAGGTATGTTTGCCACCTTCAATTATTTATAAAAATAAATAAAACCAGCAAAATTAGTTCCATTAATTCCATAGCACTAATACTATGTCACCAATCGGAACAAATGAAGACCTTTGTATATTTGATTCATTTCCAAGCAGGGATTAACAACCTCCAAATTCTCTGGACAATGTGGCCCAGTCAACAGAATCAATAGTCAGGAAAGTAAATGGGACCTGAGGACAAAAATATGTTGAAGGTACCATCGCCTTCAAACACTTCCCCATTTAAAGGAGCAAATGTATTTACGAAGAGGGCATTATTTTCCTACAGCAAATAGGAATTGTGAATAACATTTTAAGTGTCCATGTGGTATAATTGATACATTTCATACTCTGTACACCAGGGATGTCAAACTTAAGGCCTGCAGGCTGAAACCGGCCGGCAGGGTACTTATATCTGGCCTATGGGGCTGCCCTGGAAACAGCGAAGGACTGGACTGCAGTGCCTCTGCCAGCAAAAACGGTTTTCACTGGCAGAGGGTTGCAGGAGGCCATCGCAGCTGAAAACAGAGCTCGGGAGCCTGTTTTCACTGGTAGAGCTCTCGGGCCACCACAGGCACCTCCGACACAAGTGACATCGAGCTGCCCACATACCCCTGGTCCCCCCGAGGTCAAGCACAATGCTGATGAGAACCTCAATAAAATTGGGTTTGACACCCCTGCTGTACACTGTTCATCTGGGTAACACAGTCCTCTTTTGGTGACTCCCAGAATCTGAGAAACAAGCTGGCTATGTTGAGTGGCAAACTTCTAAACACTGAAGGAAAAACTCCCATCAATGATTTTACTGGGAAGAAAGTTCTCAGATCTAGAAGGCATCTAACTGGATTTACATACCAAAGCAAACATTCTAAAATATCCGCAAATGAAACAAAGTAAATCTGAGTCTTACCCTATATGCATTACATAGTAGTGTAACCATCTTCCCCAACACAGCACTCAAAATTGCAAAAGTATCACTGCAGTCTCCAATTGCAAAAAGACTGCCCAGCTTTATTTTTGTACAGCCAGTATGTTATATATATATATGATGAACTAATAAACTAATTAGTTTATTAATAATAAACTCCTACTACTGCAGAATGGAACACATGGTAGCATTCTAGGGAAAGGCACTTTCTTTGCCCCAGAAAAATAACAAGTGAGCATGCTGGTAAAGGTAAATTAGCAAACATGGAATCTAACTAACTGCAGACCAGCAAAAGTAGCTCAACTGAAGTCAAATATGCACCTGGGGTGTCCTGAGAACTTGGCACACCTTGATCCACCATTGCTTGCTGCTGATCTCTTGGGCTAACCTGGCCAAGTGACAGCATACAGAATTATGTTGAAATTTTAACTCCTAGGGCTGGCCAGAACATTTAATTAATGGTCTTCTTCATTTCATGCACTCTTCGAACTGGCCACTGCATTCTCATTCCAGACTGGCAACAGGTAAGTACTGTCTACCAGATCAGTCACTTGGCTTAAGGGATTGCCCAGGAGCACAAAGTTTACTCTTCCAATATCTTGCTACCATTTCCCGCTAGCTACGAAGTGTTCATCTCTGTGCCCCGCGCCGGCTTGGTTTCCTTAAAGGAAATGTCAATGTGTTCCAAAATACAGAAGTGTAAGAAAACCTATGTTCCTGCACTGTGCATGTTTTACATGGCCCTAGACAATCAAGCAAGATAAAGTGCTATGTTTTGCTTTACAATTTTAAAGAGATATAAAACAACCTCATGTTATCCTTTCAGATGTGCTGCAAGGATAACTGTATATACTTTGGGGCAACTAAATTTCACAGCTGCCAAGGTGGTATAAGCATTTCACAAAGTAATTAATGATGCTGGACCACTGTGCGCACAGTGTTTTACTACGAAGGAGACTGTTAAGGATAGTGATGTAGTTAAAAATAAATTGAGCTGGATGTGACACCCATAACTGTCATGCAAGAGGACTCTCACAGATTCCAGGGAGCCTATACGATACAGAAAATTGTGGGTCTCAAGTGAAAAGCTTCCATTCAGGCAGAAATCAAAACCTGGGACTGACAAGAACAGTAAATATATATATATATAAGGATTGATGTTGGTATTGCTTTAATTTGAAATCTCTGCTACCTCCAGACACATACAGTTCTTGTAAGATTTCTGCTGCCCGTTTTCTTTCTTGCTCCAAATTTTCTTTTTGAAAGACAGGAGCTGGTTGTTCTGTTGGCAACAATGGAAGAGAAGAAAGGAACACCTGATAGGATAGCCTTTGTGTCCTTTTGGCCCAGTTAAACCCGCTAGGCAGCAACCAAACTAAGTCCTCAGATGCATTCCTTGATTTTCATTCAGAGGTTTTTGTTTTTCCTCCCCATTCTCTGCGTCTCCTCAACCTGTTCCATTTCTGCTTTTAATGAGACAAAAACCCGAGCCCTGATTTTAAAAGCAAAGTTTGATTTCCAACTGCAGAAATACAAACCGGATTCTTTTTCCCGTGCAAAGACAATGAATGGCACGGATGGAGAAGACAAAACAACCAGGCCTCTCTGTCTTTTAGGACCAGAAAAAGTGTTACTATAAAAAGATTTTGGAGCGGGCTTCACATCAGAGCACTGCTCATCTTTACCTTGTTTTACTTAGGGCAATCCCTCATGACCTACTCCAAGAGCAGACAAGTTTTCAGCAGACAGAAGCCAAACTACTAAGATCTATGGGAAAATGGCAGAAAATTAAAACCCCATTTCTTGGTCCTCTGTCACTAACATCTGATAGTTTATTTGGCTATGAATTGTGCCTATCCATCTTAAAGCACAAAGAAAGCTTATGTCCTTCTTCATTCAAAGGCAACAACGTAGTCGTGTGTTACAAAGGTAGCAATAACTCAAAGTAAGCATGCTTTAAAAAAAGAAACAAAAGAAAACAGGGTAAACATATAGACATTGTTCAAATGGCAATTTCTGACCAAAAGTCTGGAAGCAGTTGAGCGCTTAAAGCACACAGGGAGGAAAAAAAATGCTTATGTTGGGTTCTTGGTGTTTTCTGAGTTTGCTTCTCTTCTTGACATCGTGTCATCAGGCTAGGTCAACATGCTGGGTGGGAAATTCAGGAAGTGGAAGTTCACACGTCTTAAAGTTGTCATAGCTGAGAAACAAGGGGCAAGGTAACATCATCAGATGATCTTATCTTGCCTCCTACTGAAGAAGTAACAGGAAGAGGAGCAAACTCAAAGAACGCCAAGAATTAAACAGGTCAACACTGAACTATATATATCTCCACTATGGCAAAATGCATTTATATTGGTATTTTCCTCTTCATGGACATACATACAGACTTACAATCAAACATGCATAGCAATGACAAGAATCTAGACCTCTGTTTGCTCATAACTTGGCGAGGTACTCATGCTGTAATTGGTAACGCTCAAGTACCTGAATGGTGATATATCATGATTTAACAGCAAAGCTTTCAGGAACATTTCAAAACCTGAGATATAAAAACAAATTAAGCACTCTAATCGGCAAAGTAACAATTGTATACTATACTTCCTTTCAAGAAAATAAAATGGAACCAGTTTTGTCAGTTAGGGGAAAACTTCAGTTCTCATCAGACAAAATCTTAAAATTTACAGTGTCTGACAATATGAAGCCAACGCTATTTTCAGTGTAGCAAGAGCACAGATGATAATATAGCAAGAAAGATTATGTAGATAATGTGTTGCAAAGTAACTCTTCTTTATTAAGCAGCGTTAAAATCTACTGTGAAAGAATCCTGAAAAATAAACACGTGTATCCAGTTTTTTCCCCCAAACACGTTTGCTTTATACTGATATGCTTCATTAACTATATCTAGTCATAGTTTGCTTAACCATGTTCTATGGAATAAAATAGAACTTTCTAGATTCACACAACATGCCCAACCATTCACCATGGCTTACAAACCACAAGAATTCACACCGCAGCAAACAAGCTACAAAAATCTATGGCACAGATTGGGAAAGACTGCTAGTTGACTAACAATGGCTCTCTAATGTCTTAAGCAAATGTCCTTCCAAATATTGCTATCCCTTGGAAATATCTGAAGCTAAAATTAAGATCTCGTGCATGGCATAAATGTGGCCTAAAGAACAGCTATATATCTTCCCCCAAATAACTAGAAATCATGTTATGACCATTTTAATGGAACATTCAAAAAGCCCCAAATTAATGATACTAAACATGGAAGATAACTTTGCATACAAGTATACAAACAAACAAGAAACAAGAATCCATTGGGGTATGGAAGACACTACAATGGATATTTTGCCTAGCATCCCTAAGACAAAGGCCACACTCTGGCTATTTTTATATGAAATCTACCATACCACACATGCAGCACACCTCTATTTTCCTAAATAGGCAACTTAAAGAATGGCATCAAGAAAACAAAGATCCATAATGGGAGGCAATGGATTGCCAATCAAGCATTCCTCCCAATGTCTCTGTTATGCGATCACGTATTTTGGATCCAAACTTTCTTCCCACCCACACAGACTTAACATTGTCTCAGTACTGCTAGCACTGTAATTTACTAATATAAAGCAAGTTGAACTATGCAAACAAAGTCTGAACCAAAAGATTTTTTTTAAGAAAAATAAATGCCTCTTTTCTTTATAGCCTACTTTAATTATCTCTGCCACCGCATGCAAAGTGGGTTGAGTTTTTTGGTTTATTTGGTCTGCCTAATTTTGTCTGACTTCCTCGCTCTGCACAATTTGGTCACCAGTATCTCAAAAGGGAGTTACTGAGTCATTCATTTTACCCCCTGACTACATACAAAAGACCTTGAGATTGTTCAGAAGCAATCAGGCATTATACTGAGAGAAACTGTATTTTCGAACAAATAATCTTTGAGGCAGTCAATAGCTTTTGCTCATCCCATACTCCTCTTCCCCCCCTCCCCTTCCCTTGTAAATCCAGAGGCATAATTTCTATTATACTAAAGAGGCAATAATCAACTGTTTCCTAATAAATCTTACAGATTCCATCTCAAATGGAAGGAAAAGTGCTTCATAAAAGGCTTCTTAAATCTAAACTTTTCTTCCCCAAACATCCCTAAAAGAAAGACTTTCTTTTTTTAACATTGAAGATGCTACCCTGCAAACTGCAGGCACAAGAGTATGGAAAAGTGATTCCGTTTTGCATTTCTCCCTTATCCTTAATTAGATTTATTCTCCTACTTCTAATCACATGTAAATTTTGTTTTTATCCTCCTTATCTTACCTAGCTACTGTCAGGGTGGGTGAGTGTAGACATCCAAGTCCAGTCCCAAACATGTCTCCTCTAGAACAAGCTCTGAGTTCCAAAGGGACCGATTCTCAAGAATGTATGTACAAAACTACAGGCTAAATCAATATTTAGAAACGCACTGCCAAGATTATCAAAACATTAAGTGGATAAAAGAGGATAACTAGTGTATACAAGCTTGGGAGGAGGAAGGGTTTTTCAAAAGATCTTAATTACTTGGGGTTCAGCTTGTATCTGAATATCCAAATGTGCTAGAGACTCATGTTTGCCATAAACACGGATGCTAGATTCACACACACTTTCACGCACATGCATACCCAGAGACACAATCAATGACTCTAGGAAAGCTAGTCTTTAAAAAAAATGCAAGCAAGCCGCTAATTTTGCTACACAGGATGTTAATGGGCTTTTTTTTTAAAAAAAAAAATCAAATGCTCTTTGGATACAGCGTAGAGATTCAGAGTAGTTTACAACCTCCCATTCTTGTTTATTGTGAAGGCTTATACATATGCATTATGAATAACACCTACACACCCAGTTGCACTCATTCACTGAACAGAGCTCGGATTTCTCATCTGTGCAAGAAGGCTTACTCTGGGGTGGCAACACGTCAGAGCCTTCCCTTAAACTGCACCATAATCAGCCAGAATTCATGAATGAGCAACCTCTCAGAATGGTGCTGTGTGGATAGGTGTGCATTTCCAGGCATTATGCAAAGGCTCCAAAAGCCTGCTGCATTCGTGTGGCACAAATCTGTGCATGATGTGTGTGTGCATGATGTGTGTGTGCCTAACTAGTTGGGACCAGACCTCAGCGAAAGGGGTAGGATTACTGCCCCTCAGCAAACTCCTTGGTGCAGTAACCGTCAAGGAAGCCCCCACCCAGTTGCCAAGGGAGGCACAGCTAAGGCCACCGGGCTGCTGTTGGCTGGAGAGTATGGCTCCTGCCGGTTGTTAAGGAAGCTGACCAGCAGAAAGCTAAAAGCAGCTTCCCTCCCGGAAGGCAACGGGGGAAGAAGCAGTTTTCCCCGCTGGCAGAACAGTAAGTGAGACAACATTCATGCGTCCCACATCGGGATGCCGTCTATTTTGGTGGGAGTCCCTATTTCCAACTTCGGCGGGAGGGAAAGGGGGGGGGCTTCCATTAAGAAGTGGGGGGTGTCATCCGGGGCTTTCCATGCTCTCTCTCTCTCTCTCTCTCTCTCTCCCCCGATGAAGTTCCTAAACTCCAGGGACCTAAAGGGGTGAACTAGGGACGGGCGAGGCAGGCTGGAATCGAGAGATGGAGAACTGGCCCCAAATTGTACCGTGGGGGTGTGGGGGAGGGGAACGGGCAACGGAGGTCTTTTAAGACTGCGGTGAATTGCGGCCGCTGCTCTTTCCGGGATGCCTTCCATCGGCACGATTTCGCCGAGTGTCTTTGCCTGTACCGTCTCCTTTTCTTGCCCCCCCCCCCCCCCCCCCCCCCCCCCCCCC
>JANHFL010005011.1:57172-68364 GCA_032468155.1 Oxyrhabdium leporinum
ATGGATGGATGGATGGATGGATGGATGGATGGATGGATGGATGGATGGATGGATGGATGGATGGATGGATGGACCAACCGACCAAATCACTAACAACATACCCACTTTGGCCCATTTTGCCATGACAACACTGGAAATGCTTTCTTTTCTCTATCTATGTACCAGATGCCCAAATTTCCCGAGATTAAGAGGAACCTCCAATAAAAACAGTTACAGTAATTAATTAAACAGTTACCACCTTTAATTAAATGTATAATGAAATCTATAGCTCTGGGTTATACCAACCTTTCCTGCTGCAAATGTGATTGTAAAATAACAAAGGAAGGGCACAGATAGATCAGGATATAAAGAAAAGCAAATTATGCATTCAAGGGAAACAAACCAGAAGAATCACCAAGAACCGCAAAAGCTGGTTTTTAGCTATCACAAGCGGCATTCATTACCTCAACAATCAAACAAATGCATAGCCATTAATTTTAGGAAATATCTCCAGTTTTTAACTCTTAGTTCAGGAGTGTTTTGGGACCCAGGGGAGGTTGCGCTTCCTGTTATCCAACATGCCAGACATGTATTTCTCAGGAGTTCTCCAATTCTATTTCAGAAGTTGTTCTCCTAGTCTGAGTACTATTGTAGTATCAACCAAAGACAATACTAGCAGGAAGCAATAGGCACTGCAGATCAAGCTCATTTTTTTTTACTTGTTGCTTTGTTGTTTGATGGTGATCAGCGTCATATTAGCAATGCAGTGGTCATATAGATTAGAGACATACATGTCAAAAACCCTCTTGCTTACAATGATTTATAATAGTACTATTGTTTATATACCTAGTTAGATCCCTGGACTACTTGGTGTCAGGACCAGATAGGTGTTGCCATCCAGGTTTGCAGGCTAACAAGGTTCTGCTAGAAATATGACAGACTAAATGACTTAATTCTAAACCACCTTCAAGTATAGAACTATGTATCTTGCTAAAACTATTTCACCTTCCGCCCTATACCTGTCTATCAAGATAACAAACGTTTCTAAACATGTCTGAGTTGCAGCTGTGATCTACAGAAGCAGATTAAGCAGCTCAGGAATTCAGTCCTGTACATATCAGTGGAAAAATAAACCCCCTGGAATTCAATGGGTTAACAGAGTAGAGAGCCTTCATTTGAAGGAGAAAATGATTATGTTCATTTTACTGATGCACTCACATAACAAGCCCAAAGGACAAGCATTGAGGCCCCACCTCACTCCCAAACGACAATAGAAAATACATTTCACCAGTATGTTAGATTTTTACCAGAAGAGGTTGCAGTTATAGTTCTAGCAACAATTGTAGGAATATATGGGGATGTGCACATTCCCTTCACTTTTTGGCTGTGAAATACAGGAGAGAGAAGGAAACTGCTCCTTTGCCGTCGCTGAATTTTTCTCTTACAGAAACCTTAACTGACGCCTCTATCCCATTAGACTCACAGATTTAAAAAGTGAAATTATGATTCAACCTCCAAATGTGCCTATGTTTACACGTGTGTGTGTGTGTGTGTTTGTGTGGTGTGTGTGCCCATGCAGAAACACATATAAAGCAGCTGCTCAAAAAGCTGAGAAATCTGTCAACACTTGCAAGAAAACCTGGCGCTGTTTAGAACCCAGGCCAAATTCCCATCAATTCAGCAGATACAGCCATCCTAAATGGAAGCCCTGATCCCCTGCCCTCCCCTTTAGTGTATCCGCCTGAAGAGGCAGAATTTAATACCTGCCTGATTGTAGCAGCCCTGAAGAGACCTGATTGAACTTGTCCTCTTTTCAGGTGAGTGTGTGTGTGTGTGCCTCTTCTTTCTCGCTCTGTCTTTGGGCTCATTGCTTATTTGTGTACAGATTATGGCGCCTACCCTTAAAAGCTTTTAAGACAGAGGAGAAAAGAACAAATGAACCAATTCCAACTAAAAAAAAAAAAATAGACAGCATTAGGTTACCTTTCCATCACTCATTATTTTTCTTTTCTCCCCCTCCTGTTTCATTTCCAAAGGCTAAATTTAGTGAATACTTTTCACATTAAAAACTTGTCAGGTATTCATGTCGAAAGAGGCTTCTGGTTTGGTCTCTTGGGGGAGTTCCTGAGAAAGAGAAAGCTCTTAAAGTATAACGGAGAAGGAAGGGAAAGATTTTCACAATTCCTTTTTCACCCTTTATAAATTCAACTTTCTGGATCTATTAAAGAGAAAGAGGCACCTTGGCCTCATTCTCTGGTTACCAAGCTGTCTCGTTGGCATAATTTAACAAGTGCTTCCCACGCTGGGCATGACCTCTGGGTGAGTATCCTTTCCCCCCAACACCCCACCACCACTACAGGCCTCAATAACAATGTGTGTGTGCTTGTGTGTGCCTGCATGCAAAAATGGTAGAAGGTTGAGAGCCAGGCAAGTGGAGTAAATGCAGGGAAAATGAAGCGATGGGTGTGTTTAAACATTCTCAGACAAAAGACACTGCAATTCTTATAAAGATAGTTGTGTTTCTCAAGCAGTTTGTACAACCAGGCATTTGACTCTGGAAAGCAGTTCAAATGTGATATATCCTCAGCGGAAGGCGGGGAACGTAGAATTGAAAAAGGTGTAGGAGAGTAAAAGCAAGATGATTTATTTTATTTGTAGCTGCATCCCAGCCATCACTTGCAGCCCATGGTTTCTAGTAAGAATGCAAAAAGGCTATTTTCTAACTCTGTGATTCCCTGCAAGCTTTGGTGATGCCAGCCTCAGTCGGGGAGGAAAGCCTTTCCCAGGACAACTGTTCTGATCAATTTCTTATCCCAAATGTCTGTATGCAGAATGATACAGTAAAAGAAAGTTACATCGGTAATGACTTGAAAGCCAGGGGCCAGAATCTACAAAATGGTTTTAATGGCCAGTGCATTTCCATAGGCCCCACTTGAGTCTGTTTTTGTAATTAACATCTGTGGACCCCCCAGTTATTCTTCTGATTGCAGACTCAGAAGGAAGAAGTAGATGAGGAAGACCCCTATCCTGGCCATGAGACTTACAAACAGGCTGTTGGAAATGTGGGGTGAATTAAGAACCTCATTCACAGACCACTAACCAAGTAGGATAACTTGTTGATCAGATTTATTGTGGTGTAAAGGCAAATTTTGCAGAATAACCTCTTTTAATTTAGTTTAATTTACTTTATTGTCATTGCATCTCATACAACGAAATTAAATGCCATTAGTTACACACACTCCATCAAACTCAGATAGTTTTCCTTCCAAATACCTGCATATGTAGAATTGTAGTTTGTCAGTTTCACCACTAGAGAAGATAACATACAAATATTGCCTCGCGGCCAATACTGTATTGTAGCATTTCAGAAGAGAGAAAATAGTTTCAGGCAAACAGACAAAGCAAACTGACTGATACAATGTTTTAATGGGATGTGAGTTGGTGACCTGGGGTGGCATCCCTGGACATTTGCTGAGCGTTAACAGGCAGTCTGGATAAGCAAACTGAATTCAGTGACCTTAGAACTTGGCAAATGATACTTGGTTCAGAGTAAAAGAGTTTCAGTAAATCAAAAGCAATGGAGCAGTGCAGCAGCTAAGATCACATGCTATATTAATCATAGTGCGGTTTCTTTATATTTGACATAGTGGGTTGTATTAGCCACTCAACGTGGTTGATAAACCATAGTTTATTCCTTAACATGATATGTGAACTAAGTGGATGGTGGCTTATTTAACAAAATATCATTAAGCAAGCCATGGGTTAGGATGACGTATGATTCTCACCACTTCATACATTTGTTGATGGTTCACTTTACTGTAGATCAAACAATAGGAAGTGGTGATAGAAGAGCAGCCAGGTGAGATGGGAACCAGTGGTAGAAGTGAAAAGTATGGAGAGCGGCATGGTAGTAATTGGGAAGGGGAAGGGAGTAAGTAATGATGCAAATGAATCCACAGGAAGGCAAAGAAATGGGCCTGATTATCTTCCTGCTTCCAGGGCATGGGTGTCAAACTCGTGATGTTCGGCGTCACGCGATGTTTTGTAATGTCATTGCCAATCTGAAGTTCAGACGATAAATAAGAAAGGTTGGGCACTGGGTAACAACCCAATCTTGTAATAAAAAAAAAAGTTAAGTGCTATTAAAATAATGGATCCAATTCTTCAAGACCTGATTGAAATAATTGCCTATGGATCTTTGCTGCATGATATACAGTACTGACAGATCTAAGTAATCACAGTATACATGCAGATATTTGCAACTTGCCAGTTTGCTTCCAGATGCAATTCTGAGAGCTCAACCAGACAAGGTAGACAAGACTAAGAAACCAGTGCCATCATCACGACTACTTGTATTATAGCAGTGTAGCAGCAGATTCTTGAAAGTCTAAATGTGCTTTCCCCCCACCCTTCACTTTTATCTTCATGTGAACTAGTCTGAAATGTTTTCTTTATAGATTCCAGGTGTTATGACCTACAAAGTCCTACCTGGCATAAAGACAAGTTATTTGAGGAGACAGCTGTCCTCTCTGGTGTCTGCCCAGGGAATTCCTACTGACAGGATTGGTCTGCTCTAGGTTTCTTTCACTGAACTATGCCAACTTCTAGCAGAACCCAAGAAACATAGTACCTCCCCTGGACTGAGATTCCCATTGAGATCTGGATGACTCCCACACTGTTGGCATTCTGAAAAGCCATAAAAATCTGGATATTCTCCCAGGCCTTGGGCTAGGATTGATGATTCCCCCTTTGTTGAGTTGGTTGTTAGTGAGATCTTTTGGGGTTTTCCTGGTCATTTTGCTCTTCTTTTCTATGTTGAAGTCTGGTTCTATTGTTTGTTTGCCTCTGTTATATGTTGTTAATGTTTTCTTGATGTATTGTGATTTGTCCATAGTTGTGTGACATTGGGTGGCATCAAACTGAATAAATAAATAAAAATAATTTCAAAGTGATCTTTGGCTTTGGGGAGGGAATGCGCAAGGAAAAATGAATTCTTAGTGGGATTCCTTAAATTTGTTACTCCAGTACTAGAGTTTACATGCCTATAAGGTCCCATTGATCATTATCATTTTCCTGAAGCTCCTGAACCTACTACTCCTTCATCTCATTTTCCTAAGCCTGCAAACCATGAAAAGAGAACAAAGGAACAGCATCCTCTCCCCAGTTGCAAGGAAGAAGAGGAGCATTGACACAATCTGCACTAAGTCCCCATCCAAATCTCCAGCGGGCACTGAATGTGGAACCTATTTAAAGATACTATCTTTGTCCAGAACAAACTAGATTATGCTATTAAAATATTACTGCCTGTGAAGCTGTGAAGGGAAAAAGAAATTCTGGAAAAATATAGGGCGGTCAGCTTCTATATGAATATTCTACTTCGTATATAAAAGTTGCATTTTTCTTAGTCCCCTCATCTAGAGTGTCACATGAACGTATGTTCATATCTTTCAGTGACCAAGCTTAAAAACCTGTCTGGGAATTCCTTATATGTTCTAGCTTCAGATCCTCCCTTCTGCCACGCCTGGTCAAGGAATTATTTGTTTTCAGAAAGTACATTCAAGAGCGGATTAGAAACCGAGGCAACCAACCACTAAAGATCAGCAAATATGCATACTGGAAAATTCCTTTCAGGTTGAATGTGTGGGAAACTGTTGTTACCCTCAAGACACTTTTCCATCCCAGATACAACTTGCCTTCCATGGGGACTGCTTAAGAATTAAGCTGAACACTCACGATACGAGGACCTTAGCAATGGATGAGCTCTTACTCTATTCACTTCTCCAAAATAAAAGCCTTGTGTCTCTCTCCATACTTCTTCCATTAAACTGCATTTTGCTTTGAGTTGATTGCAAATAATTTCTTGGACGCTTCCGTGTCATTTTCTTGGCAACAACAGAGACAATGTTTGCCAATGCCTTCTGAATTTTCTTTTAAATTTCGTAAGCTACTGTACAGTCTATATAAGTCTAAATGCAAACTAAGGCCAGACAAGGTCAGCCAGGTAGTGCTACCTGCTGAGCTATCTCCTCATATACTTCTTTCAGATCTTTAATGATTGGGAGACTGTCCAGCTTGTCCTTTAAACAGTAAAAGAGGGAAACAGTAAAAGAGGGAAACTCTATTCCCATGGCAAAAAAAAAGTGTAGGCTGAGTTTTTACATCATTTATCTGCACAAATAGTTCATAGCAACCTATCCAGATATCCCAGGTCTCTAAATAAAAGTTATATTTCCAGTGCACAGTTGCGATTGTGACATGATGCCATCTCAAGTCTTCATTCATTTTGATATTTTCTTTTTCTTTTATATTTATCTTAACTATTATTGTTAAATGATTTCACAAAGACGTATGGAATGGATACTATGATACCTTTTTTTTAAAAAAAAAAAGTAAAGACCAACTGAAACTGCTTAATGATCTTGGGACAGAAAGAGACAGATAACGAATACCAGGTTGCTTTTTCTGGATGTAAAGGCAGTCAATTTATGGGTGCAATAAAGGACATTGTTTATGTTAGAAGGTGCCAATATCAGTAGAAAGGAAGTCTGCTTGGAAGTAGAACACCAGATCATCATATATTCAGTCACCCCATGTTATCAGATCCTCCTTGTCAGTAATAAAGGTCATGTTATACTGTAATTTAAACTCTTCTAAGAAGGCCTTTGAATCTTTTCCAAAGGGTCTAGACCCTGTAATCTAGTAAGCTCTCTTCTCTGTTCCTTTAGCATGGGGTCCAGGCAGCACTGTGGTTATGCATGCCAATAAAAGATAGTGTTTTGCATCAGTCTCCAAACACTTTGGGCCCTTATTTTTGTGGACATTTTCCAAATAAATAAATAAATAATCTCTTCTTTGCGTTCTTTCTGAAGGTAAGCTCTTTTGCACTTTGATAACTTCAGAATTTGTAGGCTAATATCCCACAATCTGATATCTGCTAGATTATAACTCTGGCAGTCCAGAAAACATGCTGTGTTCAAGGGTGTTTTGATTCATTGATTGATTCATTGATTGACTGATTATGTGCCATCAGGTTGATGTCAACTTGTATCAGCTATATACATACACTTTTCCAATTCCCAACCCTACCCTTCAGGTCTTCCAACAGCGCATGCATTACCACTATAATTAAGTCCATCCACCTTGTTGTAGGTCAGAATCTTCCTCTCCTTCTTTCCTTCCTTTCTTCCTCCTTCCCCAATATTATAACTTCTCGAGAGAGCTAGCTCTCTTGATAAATTATAACAACTTGATGTATCCAAATAACATAATGTGTCCCAAATATAATAACTTCAGCAAGAGGGAGTTCTGGATTGATTTGTGTTAGGATTAATTTGTTTTCTTGTCCATTGATGGGATGCTCAACGGTCTTTCCCAACACTAATATTGAAAAGCATCAATGCTATTTCTATCCTGTTTCTTCAGAGTTCAACTTTTTCTTCCATAGAATTCCCAGGGAAAATCTTGTCTGTGTGAGTCTCATCTCTGTAGGTATAGACACATCCTGATATCTAAATATCTTTTACAAATGCTTCATTGCTACTCTATCAGATGCTATGTTCTTCAGCATACTTCTTGATTGCTGGTTCCTTTACTGTTGACAGTTGGTCCTGAAAGACACAAGCTTTCTACCACTTCAATATCTTTATTGGCGGTTCTAAGGCTGGTTTCTGTTATCATTAGTTTGGCCTTCTTTGTATTTAACTTTAATCACATTTTTTTTCACTATGATCCCTGACTTTCATTACAAGAAGTTACAGGCCATTTGCATTTTCAACTATCAGAAACCTCAGCATTATATATATGTACCTACCCAGGGAGCCTGGATTAGAAGAATATGAGTATGGTTTTAATATTCTTCTATTTCTTTGTTTTCAGTGGACCATTTTCACATTAATCATTAACAACATCTTTTATTCATTCTACAGCTCCTCTGGTTCCTATGATTGAGGTTCAAGACTTCAAAGTGATTCCTGATTTTTTTCCTTGAAAATAATACATCAATTTGATTTTGTGTACTCCATCTGGTGATGTCCATGTTTAGAGATGTTGTTAAGATTTTTCCAATCACTGGATTGGAAGATAATAAGTCATTCTGTTGCTTCATTTCTATTTCCTATCCCAAACAGTCCAACTACATTTTTCTCCTTAATATTTCTGACTTGGAGTATTCCACTCTCCAAACACAAGCAACGCATTTTGCTTGCACTTTGTTGATTCCAGATTGAGCTTGACCATAAAACTTGACAGCCTCCTTTTTTTCGCCGCATCAGTGATTGGAGAGTGAACTTGGACAACTTTCAGATTAAAGGGTTGCCCACAAAGTCTAATTGACATTACTCGGTCACTGACTGCATTGTGCATTGCCTTTGTTATATCCTTCCTGGCTGTGAAAGCAATCCCATTCCTCTGTTTTGTGTGTTCTGAGTAGTAAACTGTGTGATATTCTGACTGAAGTGTCCCATCCCAGTCCATCTCAATTCACTGATGCCTAAGATGTCATCATGTAGTTCAGAGGTGTCAAACTCAAGGCCTGGGGATCAGATTCGGCCCATTGGGGTGCTTAGATTTGGCCCGTGGGGCTTCCCTGGAAACAACCGGCCTGCGGTGCCTCTGCCAGAAACAATGGAGCGGCCCTCCTGAGCTCTGTTTTCATTGGCAGAGGGTTCAGGAGGCCAGTGTGGCCGAAAACAGAGCTTAGGAGCCCATTTTCACTGGCAGACTGCTCAGGCCACCACAGGAGACCCTGACACGAGTGATGTCAAGCTGACCATGCCCACCCTGGCCACACCCACCCTAGCCCCGAGGTCAAACACAACCCTGATGCGGCCCTCAATTAAATCGACACCCCTGATGTAGTTGATTCATTTCACAGTGAAAGCACTGTGATGAGCTTTCCTATGGTCGTGCTTCTTACGTTCCATGTTCCCCATGTAATCGTTCATCGCAAGCTTGAATTTTCTTTTCCTTTGCATAGCAGTATCAGCAACTGGAGAACCTGAAGGCTCTATTCTAGCTGCATCATAAACACCATTAGTAATATGAAAGATCCCCACTTCTTCCTCAGTAGCATATTGAATGCCATCTGACCCGAGGGCCACTTCATTTAACACTACATCGTCAATCATTTTATCTTATACGTTAGGGTCTTGGGGCACAAAAGAGTGGTTTACCATTACCTTCTTCTGCAGTATGACATGATGCCTTTGCTGTTGTCACAAAAGTGGTTGTCTGCCTGCAGCATCTTCCTACATCGCTACAACCTGATATAAATGCCTGTTTGCTGTAATTGGCAGCTGGGATGATTTTCACGCCTTGGGTGACTCTACTGGAAGTATACATTCTTGTCATAAAACTACGATGCATTTCTCTCATCCCTCCCAGGAACATCTGCACCACAGTAGGGCAGCATAGTCAAGGATGATGATTTTTTCATCATCATCATCTTTTAAAAAAAACAACAACACCGTCTATGTTAAAAAGGGATTTTAGTGTATAATTCAAGACAGCAAACATACGTAACATTCATTCTTCTGTTCTCCCAAAAAGAACACCCCTGGCAGGAGGATTGGATTGACAGCAGTGACTGGCCCACAGGAACTCAGCTGAATTTCAGGCCTACAAGAGGCTAGAACTACAGTCTCTCGGTTTTTAATCCAAACCTCATCTGGAGAGCAACGAATTGGAAAAAAAGTGCTTATTTTCTGCCATCAGTCCACTATTAAAGTCCCTCCAGGTCTTAGCATCTTGTATACTATGGGAAAAAATTTGACTCTCTGTACCTAACTATACTTTGAATAGCAGTAATGGCTTTTGACAGAGGCCCATATGGATTCTAAATGTATTCCATTATGTTTCTTTAAAGTCTACCCATTTACCAGTTTTCAAGCTGAGGCGAGATTCTTCGATCCCTTTTCATTCCTTTTCATTCTTTTTTCATTGATTTGAGGCACCTCAGATCAATATAATCAGTTACGGTCCAGCTCTTCCATATACCCAAGGCAGTTGGCATAAAAAATAATAAAAAAGCCCCAAATGAAGGCAACATCCATTCCTGTTCGTTTCTGGCTGGAATATTAGGAGCGGGAAGGTGCTTTTGCTAATCTGTTTATGTGTTGAAACCCAAATTCTTGGTTAGGTAAAAGCAGCTACCATTCTTCAAATCTCCATTCAGCTGAGTCTCTGTTCTGATCATTTAAAAAAAAATAATCAAGCTTCATAATAAGCAATGCTGAAAAATGGAAGATGATTGGAGTTGAAAGGACATGATCTGAAATTTGAGTTACATGGTTATGTATGATACAATAAAGCAAAGGTCAATGCAGATTTTAAAAACCATCTTGTTAGATGCGCCATAGTGAGAATATGGAATAGATATATAAAGCAAGTTTATGTTTCAAAGTACCTTTCTGGCTCTTAGCATAAAAAGAGTATTATAGAAGAGAAATGATAATTAAACTTAAATGGTTAACTTATGATGACTTAGTAAAATTTTCTCAAAGATAATGTAAAATGAATCAAGAGAAGATTTGACATTAGAAGGATATTCTTGATTTTCTTACAATTGCTAGAAAGATTTAAAATAGAAAAAAATGTTTAGTTTTAAAGATTATAAGACTGAGTTTGAAACAGACTTGGGTACTAATGATAAACAGTTTAATGGTAAAATATATAAACTGTAATTTGAAACAAAAAATGAACAGTGGAATGATCTGATACTACCCACAATGGAAGAATGGATGATGAAGAACTTGCTGAGATGGTTAAATTTGATTTGAGAAAAGACAACTGAACTTAACTTAGGTTTAATGCTGATTGGGAAACCCCCTTTAAATTTTTTGTGTGAAACAGAAAATAATGATCTTATAACATATGGTTTTGATGACTAGGAAGAATAGTAAAAACTGAAAGTGAAAGTTTCTGTTGTAACTGTAGATCAAGAGGTTATTTTATATTTATAGCTACTCCTGTATATTTTTTCTTACTTTTTTCCTTTGGACTTTTGGCTTTAATCCCCTTACTTATTTATTTTATTCTAAACATTCATTTCTGTTAACTTTTATTTTCTTTGTTTGAAACACTAATAAAGTTATTATAAAAAGATCAAAAATTAACCTTCATTTGTTTTAAAGAAAATTTCCAAGTATTTTTGTCTTTTTTAATGAAATTGTTCTGAAGAATTAGAACAACTCAAGGCTTGGGTGTGCTTTATGATA
>JANHFL010005011.1:72685-89913 GCA_032468155.1 Oxyrhabdium leporinum
ACTTACAACCACAACTGAGCCCCCAGTTTTTGTTGCTAAGTGAAACAATGTGTTAAGTGAATTTTGTCCCATTTTGCGACCTATTGTGCCACAGTTGTTAAGTGAATCACGGCAGTTGTTAAGTTAGTAACATGGTTGTTAAGTGAATCTGGCTTCCCCATTGACTTTGCTTGTCAGAAAGTCACAAAAACTGATCACATGACCCTGGGACATTGCAACTGTCATAAATATGGATTGGTTGCTAAGCATCCATATTTTCATCATGTGATCATGGGGATACTGCAGCGGTCATAAGTGTGAAAAATGGTCATATGTCACTTTTTTCAGTGCCATTGTAACTTTGAATTGTAAGTCGAGAACTACCTGTACATGACTAAGACTTTAAATTGGCATTACTAGGGATTGAACCTGAGTCTACAGAAGCTATAACGCAGCCTTCCTCACCAGGTGTGTTGGCATTACAATTCCCAACTGACTGACTGGGAATATTTGGAGATTTGGTACAGTAGAAGGCTGCCCCTTCACTATTGTGAACTGTGAAAGTATACGAAATTTTTCTCATTTTCTTTCCTGATCTTCCCTCAAGAACTCAGCAGTTGTTCCTGACAACTGTGATCACATCCTTCTGTAGAACTCTGGCAGCATGGGGTGAAATTAAGATCCACAACAAAAGGAAATATTTTCCTGAGGAAATCACAATTACAAATGCTAAGCAAAATGTACAGAGGCACAAGACTGTCTGTGCTTATGCCTAGGATATGTTTTCAGTATCAGCATAAATTCCTTCAATTTATTAACGGAATTGGAGAGTAGCTTCAAATATTGGGGTGAACCCTTGTGTAGTTTGCTTGATTTAGACTGTGCATATTTTGCACAGTCATTCTTCATAAGTTCAATGTGTGTGCATGTCGTTTAATCTGTTGCGTGAACTCATGGGTTACCACGCAATATCTCAGGGGCTGCCACAAAGAAGAGGGAATGAAGCTGTTCTCCAGACCACCCTAGAGCATGACAAGAAACAATGGATGGAAACTAATCAAGGAGAGAAGCAACCTAGGACTAAGGAGAAATTTCCTGGCAGTTAGAAAAATCAACCAGTGGAACAACGTGCCTCCAGAGGTTGTGAATGCCCCAACACTGGAAGTTTTAAAGAAGAGATTGGACAACCATTTGTGTTGGGTTTCCTGCCTAGGTGTGGGATTGGAGTAGAAGACCTCCATGGTCCCTTCCAACTCTGTTATTCTATTTCATGTTAGGGAAGGCATGAACAAGGCGTGCACCCGACGAGTGATTTCCTTAATTCTGTTTAGAGGGTTTTATCAACATTACAGATATTTAAAACAAGGAAGAAGCATTTCTAGGTCAAGTAGAGCATATCCAGGCTGCCTTTTAGTGTCGGTGCTTCTACTTTCATTTATTCAGCATCAGCATCCCGATGAGATTTTTTTTTCTTCCTCCCATTAATCCGACTGTCAGCTTCTTCTTCTTTTTTCTTGTGTGTTCTGGCATTTGGGATGTGCAAGAAATCTTGTCACACAGTTACAGAACTCTGCACTATCTACTACAAGCTGCCCTTTCATTTTCAACAGCTCAGGGCTGATGGAATGGCTTCTCCTTTTCGCCTGCTGTGCTTATGTTCCTTGAAATGTGGAATTTTCTATTAGAGCCCTTAGTGGGCAGTCTGCGATATTGTTAATTACATCAGGAGAGTTTTGTGTTTTCCCCACGCTGGTTCATAAAACAAGAGGATTGTTCAAGAATTTGCAGTTCATACTGAAGGAAAGGAGAAGAGTCAAGAGGATACAATGGTCAGGAAAAGCTTCTGGACTTGACTTGACTGATTACTGGCATAAGGTTTTCCACATACTAGGTGGATAGATTTTGTTCCCTCAGAGCTTAAAGTTTCTTTAAATATCATTGGTGTTTAAGATTGGATAGAGCATTTGGTGTTTTAATCTGAGACACACTTAAAGATAAAATTGCTTCTTATCAGGGAAGAATAGGACTGTCTTATTTTCCACAGAGTCCAACTAATGCAACTTCCAGTAGAATTCTTTTTTTTTAAAGAAAGAAATATTGCTAATACCAGCAAGTTATACAAACCCAAAAGCTATGAATATACCTTTGGGGGGAAATTGTTTCTTTTCTTGTCTGTGTATTACATCAAGTAACTTCAAATTTTCCCCTGAGTGAAGAAGATCAGAAATCGTCTTTTAAAATAACACCTGATTTTGTTATGTTATATATTCCTGTCTGATACTTTCAAACAATAATATTAGCATCTCGCCCTTCTTTTTAACAATACACAATATCAGTTTCTCTTCCCTACTGAGAATAAAGGAACAGGCAAAACTAAATGGGTCAGAAACCGAAACAAAAATTACCAAATGTATCTGGTTTGTATACTGTATGTCTTATGCACTAATTATTTTTGTAAATAAATTTTCATTCTGACAGAGCCATATGACTTCTGGGTGCGAAATCTCAGGGACAATAGAGCTGGAGGAGATGGGATTAAATATATTAACATAGCTCGAACCTGTGACTTATTTTAGCTTTGACAGCAAATTTAATTAGGAGGAAACATACTGATCTTCTACATCCTGGGGCCTTTATGAAAAATAGATGCATTCACTTTGTCACCCCAATCCAGTTTCTTTATTCAAAGAGATGGATTTCAGAGAAGCCACTTCCTACACATATAAATTGGAAAAGGAATAGAAGATATTTACTTCTTTACCAAGGCCCATATATTGCTGCGGTAGAACGCAGATCAGAAAGAGCTGCTAGTAAGAGCTCCCTGAAGCTTAATATAAGACAAATAAATCATTCTTAAGCCTCTACTGTCCATGTTGCTGCCATGATAGTCCTGTACTTTATAAAACTGCTTCTTTCCCATTTTGCTAGGGTAAGTTGCTTGAGTACTAGCGTACACGTGTATCTGTCGGGAGAGCTTGATATTGTCAGAGAATTATATGAAAACATTCAAAGTGGGAGTAAACTATTATTGGTAGAAATTGGGAACAATTAGAACCTTGTGGGAGTTACATAATTTAGCAACATTTCTATTGACTGCAATGCTGCTGATATAACTATTCCAAGCATTGTGTGTTCAGGAACTAAACTGATTCAGTGATGACTTTGCTAATGGTTCAGTACAACACTGGACAGGTTAAAGGATAAAGATAGGAGCTACATCTCAAGGCATAGTGTCATCTATAGAATCTATAGGCTTGAACACTTGCGATGAGTTTAGTTTGCTTTGAATTCCAGGGTGGAAGAAAAATAGATATATAGATAAATATACACATAATAGATAAATATAGATAGATAATAGATAAATATACACATAAATGAGAGATGAGTCCTTAGTACATCTGCATGTTGTGTCTCCCTGAAGGCAACAGAGTGCGTGCCACAAGCAGAAATTAAACACATCATGGCAAAGAAGCCCAGGAGGGCAGGAATTGTGTAGTAAATGCCTGTTTAATCTTTCAGGATGGTCACACCATTGCTCTGCCTCCCTATCTATCCTCTTGAAAAAAAGATAAAGCAAACTTTAAAAAACATTTCTTGTCAGGGTGGGCAGAGAAAGTGGAGATAAGATACGGTCAGTTGTCCTGCCACAGATGTTCTGAGGCAAACAGAAGCAGTTGCAAAGTGTGAATATTACGGCATTTGCAGTTCATCGAATGATATAAAATACTCAGATACGAACTTGTGTTTCTGGAAGCCCTGATCAAATGAAGCTGAATGAAGAAAAAAATTTTTCCCAGGACTTTCACCTAATATATACTTTTAGAACAATATGTATGTGCTGAATATTTTTTGCTTCTGTTAAGTTTTCACTTCTTTCTCACACTCATACAAATGAAGGACGACATAAATGTGTATTGTTTGAACTTTGGAAGGGGAATTCCTTCTCAATCACAATCAAAACATTACTGTTAGATCATGTGATTAGAGCTAAAACATACCTACTCGGTCTCTATTTCCATGCCTGGCTCTTTCAGTCATTATTTGCTATACAACATTGTTAAACAAATAATAAAGCATCAAAGGAAGCAAAAAAGACTGAAGTGTTAAAGGTGATTCTCTTCTCACCGCTCTAGTATTATTTAAGAGACAATTCTGTCCGTGTGATTTAATCTATCTAACACTTATGACTGATATAAAATGGACCACTTAGCAACCCATGTGAACCTGTCAATTCTCTGAAGAACATCCTGTCCATTTCAACTAGGCTCCCTGCTTAGGTCAGGCAGGGATGATTATATTGATATTTCTTAATCCAAGTCTATTTTCCAGGTTATCAACTTGACATCACTATACCTCCCAGGCATTGGCAAAGGCTAGTTAGATTAGCATTGTCATTTTCATCCACTATTGTCTCCGAGGCCCTTGCACTTCATACGCCTGTACTCCTAACCCCTGCTGCAGGATCATTTGTGCGCCATAGTGTACAGTGTTTTTTTTTAAAAAAACAACATGTGCTTTGTTTTGACATTAAAAAAACAAAAAGAAACCATAAACTGAAGCAGCTATTCAGGGATCTCAACATTTTGGGGCTCTCTAGATAGTATGGAAGCTGCACAATTAGGGAACTACCCAAGCAGGAAAGCCAAAAAATCTAGCAGGTGTTACATTTCTGAAATTTTTCCTACAGTGCACGGAAGTTGATAGAGTTGGGATGGTGGGTAGAGGAACAAAGAACTTTTGAGCAAAGACCCATCCTTATACATCTGTGTACTTGTAGTAATATTTTCTTTGAATGTTTCATATTCCCTAACTTGATGTTCTTCATATTTATGTATTTGTATCCTGCCTTTATTATTTTCTTAATAAATAACTCAAGGTGGTGACCATATCAAACACAGCTTTTTCTACCTATTTTCCTCACAACGACAATTCTGTGAGGTGGGTTGAATTGAGAGAGAAGACTGGCCCAAGGTCACTCAGCTGACTTTCATGGCTAAGGCAGGATTTGAATTCACTGACTTACTTTCCATCCTGGTACCTTAACCACTAAGCCAAACTGGCTCTCTTATTATGACTTACATTACTTATGTTGATTTGTTCAATTGGTGATTGAAGATCTCCATCTTTCTAAGAAGAGGAACCACAAAGTCACAACCACAAAGTCTCTCTTTTGGATTGCAGCTGCAAGGGTCAGCTCTAATCCTTCGCTCTCTGAGGTTTTCACGGCTGGAACAGCCTTCCTCCTATTGTTATTGGCTGCCCAGAGGGAAACATAAAGCTATGCCCCAAATACCTGTTATGCAGTTAGAGAAGGAGAGGTGTTTAAAAATGGCTTATTCTTTTGTTCTTTCTGACTTTCCCTCCAAAGGCTCATGCGGTCTGCAAAAAGCCTTTCAGAAATACAGAGCCAGATAGGATCAAAGGGTCAGTTAAACTCCAGCGTTCACTGCAAAATATGGTTATTCACACTGAAACCTTCAGAGTCCAGAGAGAGCAGCTGTTTCAGATTCACAGCAGTTCCAACATCTTCCATTAGAATAGAAGTAATAGCATATCTGAAGCCACCTACCCAGTTTTAAATCTAAGTCCCTTGTACCTAGAATCTGGTTCTACTGCAGGGGTGTTGAACTCAAGGCCCGTGGGCCAGAATTGGGCCGTGGGGTACTTAGATATGGAAACAGCAAAGGACTGGCCTGCGGTGCCTCTGCCAGCTAAAATGGATCTTGGGAGGGCTGCACAAGGCCCTCCCAAGCTCCATTTTCACTGGCAGAGGGTTGCATCGTGGCCGAAAATGGAGCTTGGGAGCCCGTTTTTGCTGGCAGAGCACTTGGCTGCCACAGGTGCCCCCGACATGAGTGACACTGAGCAGGCCATGCCCACCCCAGCCATACCTCCCACACACACACCCAAGATCAAACACAACTCTGATACAGCCCTCAATAAAATCAAGTTTGACACCCCTGTTCTACTGCAACTCATTGATGTAACCCAATAAGGACAAATGATAAATGCTTCATAAAGCATATATGGCCCGACACTTCTACTCCTCAAACCGATCTGTCCTTGGTTGTATCACATTTGCATGACTATCAACATAAGTTTTCCATCAAGGATTCTTCTACCATTGCTGACCCAAGTCCCTTTGCCATCTGTCTGACCCTGTTTTGATCTGCAAGATCACTTTGCAAGCCATTCTGGTACTGGAGAATGTTTCATATGCAGGCGAGTTTCCCCTCCTGTCCTAGGAAAGCAAACCCAAGTTGCACACACAGGGATATATGAGACCTATGGGTGGACACAATTTTTCTTCATTTTTTAGATCATACTGTGAAGCCTATTTAAAATTGAAAGGGTAAAGAAGAAGCTGCTGTAAATAATGTATTTGTGGCACACTAGACAGTTTGCAGAGCCTGAATTCATTGAGTAGTCTTAGTTAAAGAAACTCAGCTCAGCCTGCTGCATCATTAAAAATGCATCTTGGTTTCAGCTACATATACTTACCACTGAGAAGCAACATTGCAGTGATCTTTGGAGCTCCTTTCCTTTCTCTCTCGATTGACTCTAATAAATCTCAAATAGGGGCACAAGCTTCTGAGTTCCAGCTTGCAAAAACTATGCACTTGGATTTATTTCTATAAAATAGACTTTCACAGTTTAAATGAGGACATGCTTATTTCCAGGTTTGAAAATCAGAAAAATTAAGATCACTTGCATGTGTAGCTAAGATTCTTTTGCTATTCTGTACTTAGAAATCAGTGGCTTTTAAAGACAAATATCATACTTTGTTAGTCTATTTTTAGTATTTGAGTTTGTAATTAAACTTACTAGCCGAATAATGCAGCTGCCAGGTTTACACATGGTACTGTGCCATAAACCATGGTTTGGAAACCCTGGGTAGGTTCACACAACACATTAACCTGAAACCCTTGGGTGGGTGGGTGGTTGGGTGGAGTCTAAGGCATGATCCAAATATTCAGCTTTGCCTATTCTAGCTGCTGGTGACTACTCAGAGCCTTAGGGAAATTTCAATTACCACCCTCAATTGATACATAACTGATTTTTAATTAAAGATGCCAGGGACTGAATTTGACAGATTCAGAGTTTATAGATATGCACTCTAACCAATAATCTGTGTGCCTTCTTGACACAATCTATTAAAATATAGCGTAATTATTAGAGGAATTTTTTTACTACTCTTCCCCTAACAAACTTCAGAGATTTAGGGCTTTAAAAAAAAAAAAAAAAAAAAGCACAGGAAGGCTACTTTTTCTGTTCAAAAGCTGAGTTCAGTTTTGTGTGAAGTTCCAAAAGCTGCACTTAGAAGATGAAAAGGTGAGAAAGAAGGAAAAGCTAGTGGGAAAATCAATTGATCCAAATCCCCTTCCCCCAGATATGAATTAATATTTAATACGGTAAGTGCGTGAACAAATAAAATATACAATAAGCCAATGAAGATACTTATGGTCTTCCCGATATTCCATCCGCAGCCAATGATCTGGACGAACAAGGTTTATACTCCAACAACATCTGTAGAGTCAAAGCTTTCCCAGCTTTTCCCATACAAAGTTCTTACAAAGACAACTTCAGATTAATGGATTTAGGCAGGCAGGTATGAATCTATATTCCAGATAATTCCCTTTTTTGCAATTAAATAACGAAAACAAGTAAAAATGCTTTGAAAAAAGGACCAGCATTTACCTGATCAGGAACTAGAGCTGGCCTTGCTTATATCAGAGATCACTGAAACTGTAAGCTGCTACTGGTCTTTCTCCACTAGTATTGCTCTTGGCAGGCCAGTGTAACTCCCAAATATTTTGTCAACGAATTCCTGGAACACGATGCCAGAAGAGACAGCATGCCCTTTTCAGAGGCAGGAGAGGTGAGAACTGCATCCGTCCGCCATCAAGATCTAACCCCTTTGGAGGTCTAGCTCTAGAAAGGGCAGTCCAGTCACACTGAACTTAACTGAAAGGTTTTATTATGTACCTTCGGAAAAAGTTCCTTTTGGGTCCCCTATCTTCTTCTGGATCTTGTTTCCTTCAAAATACTGCGCAGAGCAAAAAAAGGCTGTAAGATCTGCTACAATAAGATGCCTGAGAGATGTTAAGCACTCCCGGAGATTGTTTTCATAGAAAGAGTGCCATCTACTGACATAAATAAGATGCCACAGCAAGTCTTCATAGCCATTTCATCATAGCCAAACCAACGTACTGTTATCAGCCGTAGCCAAACCTTCCAGTCAAAGTCCAAATCAGTGTTAACTTTGAAATAGCTTACTGATTGGCAAAATGGGTAAAAAGTAGCCGTATTAAGGCCAAACACCCTCAGGGCCAACAACAAACAAATTATCTTGAGATGTGTGTAAAACTGCACATATTACGTATGTTTATTACAATTAATATAGTCTTGGTATAAGTTAAAATTATTTCTTGAATATACAGGTTAGTGAGCCATGGTGATGCAGTGGTTAGAGTGCAGTACTGCAGGCTACTTCTGCTGACTGCCAGCTGACTGCAATTTGGCAGTTCGAATCTCACTAGTCTCAGTCTCACTCAGCCTTCCATCCTTCTGAGGTCAGTAAAATGAGGACCCAGATTGTTGGTGGGCAATATGCTGACTCTGTAAACTGCTTAAAGAGGGCTGTAAAGCACTACAAAGTGGTATATAAGTCTAAGTGCTATTGCTATTAATGGTTCTCTAAGGCTGTGCCTTCTACAGTGTCCGAATTGTCTTAAATGAGCAAAGTCTCACATCTAGTCAAATTTGGCAGCAATTATTTGTCCATTGGGCTAGCTGTCTAGAAGATATAGCCTTCTCCATTTTGCTGTTCCTAGCCAGCAATTTGTGGAATTGTGGGTTATATATGTGGAATATATCAGGTTGGGGAATGTTGTTCTTGGGTGTGTATATGAGAGAGACAGAGAGTTAGAGATGAGAAAGAGAAAAAGAACTGACTCAGGTTCTTATTAATCTGCAGATATTTGAAACTGTCCCTGTTATGGATGAGGCCAAGTCTACTGCTTGAAAGGACAAATAATATCAAGCCTGCACACATCAGTTATCTATTTATTTATTAAATTTATATGATGCCCCTCTCCTCGATAACGGCAGCTTCCTGCTGTAGACTACATTTCAGTCTCTCGATTCCACAGCTAAGCATAGGCTATAATGAAGAAAATGTATTTTTTTTAATCCACTTTCAAGGATATGTGAACTTTGCAAATCTTTTTGAACTTTTTTTTTTTACTTCTTCTGAATATCTTAGAGTGTTGGAGGAGAAACTCTCAAATGGCTCGCTTTTCTTTGAGCAGAAATCTCCATGTCTGTGATATATTGCCACAATTTCTTTGATGGAGGCTGCATATTTCTGTGCAGTTCCCCAGCAAAGTTTTAATCTTGGCATCAGGCAAACTAGCATCCTGAGCCAGGCCTCCAACAGGTCAGAAAATGCTGGCCCTCTACTTGTCAGGCAAACAATGTGGATAGTGTTCCTTAATATAACAATTCTTTGGGAATATTTCAACTGGGGAAACCTAGCAGAATCCAGAAAAGATTTTGCTTCTTCTCCCCAGTGGGTTGTTTCTCCAGCACGGCCAATTTGACCATTAGCTAAAGTGTGGAAACCACTTCCGGAAACCAGTTTGGCAGAAACTACCTTGGTTTCCAGTAGGCTTCCAAGTACAATCTGAAGAGATGATTTTAAATCTTTAAAGCTCTTTATGGCGCACGCTAGTAGAATATAATGAAAAAGCTATAAATAGATAATAATTAGTATATATGGGTAGGAGCTCCTTGTAGGACGCAAATAAAGTCTGCGTTGTTTGATAGGTGGTGGAGGGGAGAAAAAATGTCTTAGACCAGCCATGTGGGAGAGGAACCAACAAAGGCATTTTGCAAATTAAATTATGCAAAGGCAGTGATGACAGCAAAGAAATACAGAGCTTATAAGATGCAAAACTCTCTCAAAGAGAAACAAAAGGCTACTTATTAGTTTAAGAGTTTTTATCTCCATCTATATTGTACTCGTATGTTTTAAATGCTTCTGACTTTGCTAAAACACCACCAGCCTCTCCATCCAAGGAAGCCAAATCCTGAAAAATATTGCAGGTGGAATCCCAGTACCCCTTGATAACCAAAAAGATGGACAGATGGAGAGTAGGGGGCAGGGGAGGTAGATTCTGCCATTAATCCAGCAGCCACTTCCAGCGTGGAACTCCCAATTTGATCCCTAGGCCAACTGGCAGAGCCATGTCTTCATACTCTTGTGGAAAGATAGGAGGGCGGAGGCTGATCTTACCCTAGAGAGTAAGATATTCCAAAGGTGGACGCCGCAGCAATGAGGAGTTCTCTGACCAATGGGATCTGAAGTAGGCCTTCTCTGCTGGCAAGAGTAGGATGGGCTTGTCCTAGCAGGATGAGGTGGTTCATCAGGTAGCCTGGACTATGCCATTAAGGGCTTTAATGATCATAATTAATCATTTGAATGTCTGTAGAGAAAAGCAGCTTTGGGACAACCATGACCTGAATGACTGAGAATCTCTATAGACTTTTAGCTATACAATTTGGGATGAACACCCTTTGAATGGTGAGGGAGTAGGGATAGACTTCCAGAAAATAAAACTGCAGACTACAGGAACCAGGAGCACTACTCAGGTAACCCTGAGGATACTATTTAAAAAATTTCAAATACAATTTAAAAAAAAACTGTTTTAATTGTTAACTTTAACTTAACTAATTTAATGGTTTGAACATTCAGGATCACCTCCTTCAAGTAAAACATATAAACCTCCAAGTGCTTCAACAACCCTCTAAAAGAATGCAAATGAGCAGCTATCTGCAAGGAATATAAATCCTTCCATTCCCCACTATCCTGCAGAGCTGAAGAAGCTTCTTGGATGAGAAGCAAAACGTCTTCAAAAAAAACCACAAGAAACTCCAGGTGCCTCCTGAAAAAGCACCTTTGGGACAATAACTTGAACTGTACTCAGAAGCAGACCAATAACCTGTGAAGTTCAGAGACCAGAGATGTAGGGGCCACAATGACTTCTCTCACTGCTGAATTGAGTTTCAAATTGCATGGGTTTCAAATACAATTAAAAAAAAACGTTTTAATGGTTAACTTTAACTAACTTAATGGTTTGAAATTCAGCATCACCTCCTTCAACTAAAACTGACATGACTGGGGATGCGGAGACAAACCAATCCACTTAGGATCAAGGAACAGGGGTCAATAGCATCGGATTTTTCTGGTTAGCTTCCATCTCTGTAGAATAGTTTATGACTAGAAATCCTATTGCTCCCTCTCTGATAGCATTCACAAGGTCGGTCAAAGCTTTCCACAGAGCTTTTAACTAAAAAGCAAGAATTTATTGATAAAGTTTTATGAACTGATGCATGGCTGTTTAATCTGGACGCTAGTGGATAGTAAATATTGTTTTTAATTGTTTTTATTAATTTTAAGAATAATATTTTGCCAACCGCAGGACACTGGTAGGGGTTGGTGATATAGAAATATCAATCTGTCAATCAATCAATGGGGCTGTCTACAAAAGAATGAAGGGTTGCAAAGGGTGGATGAGTCAGAAAGCCTTCCCTTCATTTCCTCTGGTTTTCTGTGCCCTTTATGATAGGCTAACACTAGGAGATTTACCTGCTGTCTCCTCAAGCATTGTCTATTCATACTTAAAAAGCAGAATAACTGGCTGTAAAAATAAAATATTTTGCACAGAACATTTGCTGGCCTTTGTATGTTAAATCTGGTGATCCTGATTTTAAGACTCAGTGGGCACAGACTGTATCTACTGTTGCACATCTCTGATAACTATCAGTGTAAGACTTTATAGAGATCTTTCTTGGGTTTAGGAGGTTCCATTATATGGCAGGAAACAATTCAGTCAAATATTCAGGACAGATGAAGACAAAGCAGGCTCCTTCTCTGGGAACTTCCTTAAGGACTGTTATCTCCAATTCCTTGTCTTAGAAACTGTAAATGGTAGCACTGTTCTTAATTTTTCATACTGTTGGTGTAGTATCAATGACAGAGATTAAACACTTTGCTTTTCCTGAAACAATTGAGAGCACAGGGAACCGAAGGAAGACACCAGGGAAAAAGTCCTGGTTACGGGTTACAAAATATATAAATCTGAAAAGAAAGATTTTCAGAGAATGAACTTTCAGAACAGCTTCATCTGTTGATCTCTATCCTGGAACTCAATTTGGATTTAACCATTCTGGTTTAACAACATTAAATAACTTTAATGTCTGGTGAAAACATCACCTCCTATAAAAGCTCAGCGAGACTTCCTTATCAGATTTTGACCTGAAAGCACAATGTGATTTCAGCATGGCTCTCCCAAAAGCACAAATCATTTGGTCGTAAATGCATACACACAACTCAGGTTCCCTGGGATTCTGGTCAGGCTGAAAAAGACGCAGGGTGCTGGAAGTGATCGACTGTTCCAGAGGAGGTTGGGGATGAAGGGGAAACATAGTTTTAAAAGTTTTTCCTGTCAAACATAAGGAGAAAACATAAGGTGAAATAAAGCTAGTACTGATCTCTTTCTTTTGCTTATTTGTATAGAGGGCTCCATTTTCCAAGAAGAGCATCCAAATAGTATTTACCTCTTGAAGGTGGCAGTGCAATCATCTGTTCTGCCTTGAAAATGTGTGCATAGATCTTTGTAGACACAAGACAACTTGCCCAAGAAAGCCTAGTTTTGGAAGCTAGTTGCCTCCACCAAAGTTCAAGTAAGGATAAAGTATGTTCAACCCCACAATGTCTTAAAGGAGCTTCTTTTCCCAAGTTTCCAAAGCTCACAGGCATGGAGCTTCCCCTGTCATTCTTAAATTGCTCCAGAATAAATACATTTCATGCCTCAGTACATGAGCTGGGTGCAGTAAATGGAAAAACCTCACCTTGTGCTCTCTCCTCTTCCAAGAGGGTTGGTGTTGTCAGCTGTACAGTTAAATCTTTGTGACACTTGTGTGCTGAGGCACAGGCTGTAAGTTCACAATCGTGGCTTTCTTGCAATCAGTGCAAGCAAAACTGGGCTGCTTAATGGCATTTTAAAGACCTTTTGAGAATTGTAAAAAATGACAAGGCTGGCAGTGTGGAGAAGCAGAGGTAGCAACTATTTTGTTAGGGCAGAAACTGTCCTATTTTCCCAAAGCTCAGTCTAAATCATTTTCTTCCCGATCTGCAGGAGCCATATTTCATGACAAGCAAAAAAATCTCATCCTAATTTGAGAATAGATCATACAGATCAATGGAATGTATTATATCAGTCTGCATATTTTTTATAAGTTAGGGCAGTATGCCTGTTTTTTCTTCCCCAGACCCTAACATCAGTGAGTAGCAGTGATGATGTTACCTAGTTAGGGTAATGAAACCTTTGCAAGAAAACAAGAAAACTCAGAGAGCATCGAGGACTCTTCATTTCAACCCTGAGCTACAAATATTCTCCTTTGTTGAGACCCTGAACACTCTAATTCGTCCATTTTTTGAGTTCCTTACCAAGAATATGATGGCAGGTGGTGAGCTATGGGAAAATTAGTAGTATTGTGATCCACAGCATTGAATGGAGGCAGTAATGGAGGACAAATAACCCTGCAGAGAAAAGAGTGATGTGAAGCTATGTAATACTAAAGAAATCATGAAGCTCTTGGAAGAATGACTGACTAGCCTTCCAGCACCCTGTTTTTGTCAACAGTAATAAGCAGTGATC
Source organism: Oxyrhabdium leporinum (assembly GCA_032468155.1). Taxonomy (NCBI): domain Eukaryota; kingdom Metazoa; phylum Chordata; class Lepidosauria; order Squamata; family Cyclocoridae; genus Oxyrhabdium; species Oxyrhabdium leporinum. The sequence goes on from JANHFL010005011.1 coordinate 86,389, forward strand.
CATCATCCTTGACTTGTTAGAGAAGAGTAAATACCACCCCATATAACAAAGTGAGAGGTAGTCAGAGAATCGTGATCAGTTGATGGCTTTCATATGAACATTAGATGCAGCTTTTGGTTCAGACTAAGAGTCTATTTAATCTCAAGGAGAAGCAATCTGGTGCCCTCCAAATGTTCATTTTATTTTTAAAAATGAACATGCTGTCCTTCAAATTTAGGTTTTAGATTATGGTTCCTGCAAAACCTTGGAACTGGCTAAGTTTGACCAAGCTGTCTGGGAATTGTCATTAGGGATTTTATCTTTGCTTTCTGTAATCTATTTATTTATTTGTTTCTTTTTGTATTGATCTGAGTTAGATATTATGGGTTGTTTGGTTTTATTTTGTTGGATGTTGTACACTGCCCAGAGTCTTTAAGGACTGGAGTAAAACAAAAAAGTCCAAAACCACTCAACTTTTAAGCCTGGTGAGTTCCTATAACCATAGAGCTGAAAGCACCAGTGAAGTCATTGAATCCAGCACTAAATTCAGTGCAGGATTCCAGAATTAAGTTTCCCTGGCAGAGGACATCCAGGCTCTGCTTGGACACCTCCGTCTCTGGTATAGGTGACCTTGCTTGATAATTGATTCCACTTTCAATCTGTTCTCACTGTTAATCATTTTTTCGTATAATTTAACTGGAATTTATATTTTCTAATTTAAGTCTGTTATTCCATATTCCACGCTCTCAGATGAAAAGGAGATCTTAATCATTTTCTGTGTGATGCCCTCTAGAAGTATTTTTGAAATATCATCATACCTTCCCCCAGCTATCTGTTTTCATGACTACACACATACAACAGCTTCCTCAGTGTGTCCTTATAAGATCTGGTTTCTACTCCCTGATCATTTTCATCCTCCTCCTTTGCATCTGTTCTAGTTTCTTGTTGTTGTCTTAACCAAGATGCACAGAAATGGGCACAGTGGTCCAAGTGAGGTCTGACTAATGCAGAACATTGTAGACTGAATATTTCATGTGATGTAGAACAAGTGAAGATTTATTCCTGGTGACATACCCATGTACAGGTAGTTCTTGACTAATGACTACAGTTGGGAGCAGAATCTCCATTGCTAAGTAAGGCAGTTGTTAAGGGAGCCATGCCTGATTTATGATGTTTTTGCCATAGTTGTTAAGTGAAATGCTGCAGCTGGTAAGTGAATCACATGCTTCTTAAATAAATCCAGCTTCTCCCATTGACTTTGTTTGTCAGAAGCTGGCTGGGAATGTCGCAAATGGTGATAACATGACCACGGGATGCTATAACTATCATGCTGGTTGCCAAGTGCCTGAATTTCGATCACATAACCATGGGGATGCTGCAATGGTTAACAAGTGTATGGACCAGTCGTAAGTCACTTTTATTCAGTGCTGTTATAACTTTGAAGAGTCACTAAACAAATGGTTGTAAGTTGAGGACTACCTATCAGGTTAATGGCAGCAATGCTTTTCCATACTTTCCACAGTTCTATATGGATTCTTTTAGCTTCTATATCTCAAGGATACAGGAAGGATGTGTGGAAAGATGAAGGGTACTATTTACTTGTTTGGCCCTTGTTCTTCTTGACTAATTAAACTGACCATATTGGAGCTGGTCTGCTAGTTAAAGGATATGGACCATGCCTTCTTAAGCACGAGTTCTGTCCCTGAATGTTTAAAGAAAGTAGTTTTAAAGTCTTTCTTGAAAAAGCTCTTGATCAGAAGATCTTTCTAGCGGCACCTCAGTCTCAACTATTGCATTTTTGGATAAGGTGGTTCAGAAAGTGAAATCTGGATTGGGGTTATATCCAGGAGATGATACTGACATTGCTTTGAGACAGTAGATAATTGATGCAAGAAACTAGACAGGGAAGTTCTCCGGGTTTCTTAGCAACATTTGATCCTACCTAGGCATGGTAGCTTTCTGGAGTACCTGGCAGGGCTAGAGCTTAGTGCTCACAGTAGTTGCAATCCTTCCTGTGAGTATGTGTTTAAAAAATGATGCTGAGGGACAGCTGTTTGAGACCTTGATTATTGTTTATTGATCATCCATTGGATTCTTTGTCTTAAAGTTGTTTGTTCAACATCTACTGCAAGGGAAGTTCATGTCCAGCTTTGGAGTGGAACTCCATCCACATGCTGCTGACCCCCAATTCTACTCTTCCCTGACTTCCAACTTCAAGGAATCAACCACTACCCTTGAGTGTTGTCTAATCTTGACACATATAGCTTTAGATTTGGAGGTCACAGCTGTGACGAGAAACACATTTATTTATTCATTTGATTTTTATTTTGTCTTGTTGATAAATAACTCAAGGTGGTGAATGTACCTACCATAATACTCCTTCCACTTCCTATTTCCCCCAAAACAAAAACCCACTGAGGGCTGAGAGAGAGTGACTGACCCAGAGTCACCCAGTTGGTTTTTCATGCCTAAGGCAAGATTAGAACACACAATCTCCTGGTACCTAGGCCAGCACTTCAATCACTAGACCAAATGGTGGGTGTACCAATTGCAGTGTTTCCCAAGTGTGTGAGATTTATTAATAATTATTCACATCTTGGTTACCATCCATTTTATGTGCATGAAAGGTATCCGGAAGTAGCATTTGGTTTAAAATGGCTGCATATTCTTTCTAAAGGTGCTTTAAGTGAACTGCACAGGATCCACTTTCAGAACGAATGAGTCATGATTAGGAAGGTTCATGTCAGGTTAAAACTGTTCACTATTATTGAACAAATACCGGATCAGCCTTTGCTATCTGGCTGCCTATTAACAATAGTGGTCCTGGGCAGCTGAACTGAACAAATTGCATGTAAAGTTCCATTGTCTAAGATTGTTAAGTCAACATATTTCAAGGGATTTTGGAGGGGGGGGGGAGGTTGGGGAGTTTGCAACTTAGCAGTTTGTGTTTTGTAGAATGTCAGCTAAGCTCTCACATATAAAACTTTCTTTTGCTTATTTGAATTAAATTGCTAAACTGAAGAAGGCTTGTACTGAGTCACAAACCAATTCAGTTATTGTTTGAAAATCAGGTTTTAGACTCAATTTCCAATCAGATCCTTTGACTGCTTAGTGTGTATCTTTTGCACGTGCGTTCTGGCAATATAACAAATGCATTGAGGCAAATTCACCCATCCTTGCTGTAATGCATCAGGGTTAGAATTGGGATGATCCAATTCTGAATATCTGCCTGGATGTTTATTTATGCAGTGATCATCAGACTGAGGTTGAACAAAAAGCAAGTTATCTACTAGACTAGTGAATCATAGAATCATAGCATTGGAAGGAACCTAACAGAGCATCAAGTCCACCCCCTAGAAACTATTACATCCCCAAGAAATCCATCCTCTGTTTGAAAATGTCCAGTGAAGTCTAAAAAAATATTATGTGAAGAAATCTTTTCTACTGAATGATAGTTTGATCTCTCTTCTCTCTCTCTGTCCCTCTCCCTCTCCTATCTATTTATCTATGTACCTATCCATCCATCCATCCAATCTATCTATCTAT
>JANHFL010005011.1:93560-110325 GCA_032468155.1 Oxyrhabdium leporinum
AATTCCCCAGCCACCTGGCTGGGGGAATTCTGGGAGTTGAAGTCCGCCAGGCTTAAAGTTGACAAGGTTGGAGACGCCTTCTCTAGGCAAGTTTTTACAAAAAGCACAGGATATGGAGAAGAAGCAAGAAAGTCCCAGACTTTGCTCAGAAACATCCTCCACAAATTATTTCGTTCAAGTCAAACTCAAAATGGAGATTGTAAACTAACTGCATAGTCATAGTGTTGTCAATGTCAGTTTACACCCAGCATTCAGATGCACACCAGCCTGTCATTTGCAACGGGCAAAGCACACAGTCTTTCAGGTTGTAAATATGTGAAGTGATCTGAGTGCAGATTAGAAATACATGAATGCATGTGTACCCATCAAGTTATTCTCTTTGCAAGTAAGCAACATTGTGCAAAGTGCAGTATAGGAGTATAAAATAATACGGTAAGCAAAATAATGTAAAGGCAAGAGATAAAAGAAAATCTAACTAAGCTAGTTCATACCCTCAGCATTTTCTTAATATGATCAAATTTCCCATAGGTTCATTTTTCAGACCTGTCACTCATTTTATTATTCAGTTTATATTTTCATAAAATTCATTCTGGACCCTATCTCATTTTGTTTTATGAGACATAGTTTTTAAGTATCCCATTTCCACTGCATTCAACTTGTATATTAACTCCGCACATATCCAATACTTATTTCTATATACCAAAGTGGGCTAAGCACACTCTATGGCCAGCCATTTTAGCTTCTTTCAACATTCATTTCGCATAACAGCTAGGATTGTTGCTGATTTGATTAAATGCTAGAAAATTTCCATGGATCTAAAGAGGAACTGGAAAGAAGGAAGAAATTCTTCCGTCTTGCTGTGATCAGTTCTTCAGATCAAATGCCAAGAGCGGTGACCATTTCCAGGATGGATCAAATGATCACCTGCGTATACTTGGCATTTGATGGAATTTCATTCCTTTCCTATCCAGCAGATGTTTCTCCTTTTCTAAAACTAATAGCTCAAATGTCCCAGAGATGTCCCAGCAAAAACAAGAAGCTTCTTCAAATAGTTTCTCTTAGTAGCTGTACCCAAAGGTCATCTCACTGGGTCCAGCTTGTCTGAGATGTTAAGCTTGGAGGATGACAACAAATTACCTGGATCTAAGTAGCCTAGAAAATCTGGACAGAAGAAGAAGAGGCCCAAAGCAGTACAAACTGAATTACTCATACATCACTAACACTGCACAAGTCCCAGCCTCTTCTAAAGGGCTAGCACATCCTTCTCCTAACAGACAACAGAACTGCTGAAGTTCACAGTGGGAGACAAGAAGCAGCACATCAAGCTAAACCAGGTAAATAAATTCCTACACTGGGCTTAGAAAAAGCGTACTTTCTCTCATGGTAGGGAATCCAGACATGGCAGCATATGGTCTCAGCCATTCAGAGAACGAAACCTCAACTCTGGACCGTTCAAGCAAATATACATTTTCTAGAGGCCACCGATGGGCCTCCTAGCATCCCCACTGAGGAAGGGCAGGCTGCTTGAGCAAAATTGCTAGGTTGCCTTCTTTCTCTCCCATTTGAGCCTTTTCCCCAGTGTCAGCACAGTGGAGTTGCCAATTAAGCACCAAGCTTCACATGGGTATAGGAGACCCGTCTTTCAGAGCTCTGCAGCCACCAGCCAATCAAGTACAACAGCGAAACATAAGACGGCACTTTTTTTCCCTTCAGAAGCAGTAGACAGTCCAAAAAAAGTTGGAAGAAGGATAGCAAGACAAAGCACAGTATTAAAAAAAAGTTCAAGGGCTCTACATATTGCCCATTAACAGTAAGAGAATACATCTCAGAGAGAGGGGAATTACGACAGAACAAGTTTACGAAAGAAATCTTGATGCTTGCTAATAATAGCATAAAATATACCAGTAGCATGTAGATAATTGTAATGGAATAATATGCAATAGTAATAAAGTATAGTACGTAGTAGTAGTAGTAGTAGTAGTATAGAATATAGTAGTTGTCTTAGTAATAGTAATCATCATGCTATTAGCATAGAGATAGCAATAGAACAGAATATAAGAAGCACTTGCATCATTTTATATATTTGTTTTTACAAAATAAAACATCTCCCCAAACATTATAGAGAGATAAAAAGAAACCACATGTCCAAGGTCCACTGTCTTTTTTGATTTTGGGTCAATCAAATTGGACATGGTTTAAAAAAGAATCTGTAATACCCAAACTGAAGAAATTCATTTAATCCTTCCCAATCAGCTAACATTTATAGCATTCATTTCATGTCTGTTCTTAGATATAACTCTAAAATACCCTTTCCATCATTTTCTAATTTCAGTTTCATCCGAAACCATTCCATCCACATTATTCTTAATTCCATTCATTCCGTTAGAACCTCCTTCTCTAGGCTTTTCACCTATTTCCAAACAATGTTTTTATTTGCATTAAAATCACTCTGGATTTTCTCTGCCCCTTTTCAACTTAACTGTTTCTTGTTCTGTTCCCTTGACTACGCTATTTACAGCTTTTACTCTGTGTACATATTTAACAAAAACGTTACCTTGCTCTGATTTTTTTGAAGAAATCATTTTAATATTTGCATTTTCCCTATGTATATAATCTCTAACATGCCACCCAAAATCTCTTTTCAGATTTTGTGTTCTACACGGGATTCTAAACATTTCTGTGTGACATTTTTTTTACAATCTATTTCAAATGGCCTCCATGTTCTCTTTTCTTCATCAATTTTCCATTCATCCTGTTAGGTGATTAATCCTCCCCCCCAATACTTTATTCATATATAATATGTACTTTGTCTTCCTACGATTGTTTTACTTCTACTTTCTTTCACTATTTTCCTCCAAGCCCATATTTTTGCCAGATCTGCTCTTCCTATTTCCAAATAACTTGTCTGTCCCATATTCAAAACCTCTTATTGCCCTTAAATCCTTTCTCAATTTTCTCAGTTTTTCATCATAAACCATAAAATCAGTCATGCTTTTAGATTTACATTCATTCCTTTCCCAGGTGTACATATGAATAGACTTATTCTTAAACCACCTCTTTGAAACAATCAGACTTTTGCCTAAGTAGTCCCCGCTCTCATTCATTCTTGGATCTCTGAACAGGCCAATCACTTTGATTGTACTCTCTCATCGTGTTTCTGCCCATCCATTCATGTCACCTAATGGAATAATTTTCCGTGGATCACATTCATTCAGAATGCTGCACAACTTTCTCTAAACTCATCCTCGATTATTTCATTTTCATCATTTACTGGAGCATGACTATTGTCAGATTGTTGGAGCAACTATCCCCATCCAATGGATTTCTACTTACATACACCTACCTGGTCATTCATTCAATGCCTTTGAAAGCATATGATCAGTGTTAACATAATGGCATTCTCTAGTCTGAAATTCATTAGTCTCTGACTCTTCAGGTTAATTCTTCATAGCAACCCCCATGCCACCAAGCAGAAGGCACATGGTATATGCTTACACAGCGTGAAGGTTAAGAGATGATAAGAGAAATGAGTGAGCTGCTGCCACCCCACCATGATCTTCTTCCATCTTTTCCATATTTTAGAATATATATCATACTACAGCTCGAGGCTCAGCGTCATTGCCTTGTGTTTCTCTACTGGACTCCTGCCTCAAAGCATTTCGATCTTCATTAGTAAAAAAAAAAGTGGTTTGGGGGGATTTGTTCAAAAAAGCAGCTGGCAGAAACAAAATTAAGTTTCCTCCTCTCTAAACCACTAGCTTCTGAACCTCTTGTTTATTACCAACCAACAAGCACCAGGACTTTACTGCACACGTTTGTATGTAATGCGCATTTATTACAAGCATTTGCATGTAGCCTGTAATTTGCCCCCTTTCGTTCTTATGAAATCTACATTATTAGCCTTGTTGTTTCCAAAGCTAAAAAGAAAGTCAATTCCTTTTACTTCAGTGAAAAACAAAGCACCTGTCACAGCTGTTCATTGCAATTTCTGATTGTGAGTTTTGACTAAAGAAAAGCTGACCACTGGGAAAATCAACAGCTTTTGCCTCTGATCCCAGCCCTTCCTATCTTCCAGATATATCTAGAGCGACATACCAGAACTTTGTGTAAGAGATTATTAAGCAGAGTCCGGTTAGCACCCACACATCTCGCCACTCGCCAGGGGAAGCGGGATGCAACCATTTCTATCCTTCCTCCATAGAAAGTGAGTAGGTCATACTCTTCTCAGACCCAAACACTGATGCTGGAACCTGGAAAGTGGCTTAACACAAACTGCCCACAGAACACTTTCTCAGTTAAAAACTGCAATCGTGGCATCAAACAAGACACTTCCTGTGTGACTACATGTGAATATAGCTAAATGTCTATGGATATTCTCAGTCATCCAGGTCATGGTTGTCCCAAAGGTACTTTTTCAAGAGACAACGGGATTTCCTTGTTTTTCCTTCAATATAAATCCTCCCATTGCCCGCCATCCAGTCAGAGCTTCTTGGATGAGAAGCGAAACATCTTCAAAGAAAAACAAGAAAGTCCAGTTGCCTCTTGAAAAAGCACATTTGGGACATGTGAATATAGCATAAAATTTCCCACTTTGAATATTGGCACATGGTGTGACTATTTTGTTGGGAAGTTCAGTTCTCTTTCCTTCATGAGGATATTTCCTTTATGCAATGTGGATGTTTGTTCTAGTAGTCTTGATGGCTCTTGTTGGTTTTTTTTTGCTTTTTTGCAGGGCACAGAGATCAGATCAGGTTAACATATCTATGATCAAATTCCCAAGGAAATCTGCAGGCCAGAAGAAACCCTCCGCAGTAACTGCTGTTCCACAATAACATTTTGTTGCCTTCCTGTTGGCAACATTCACATCCACATTCCTTGTGAAATTAGGTATTAGTGTTTTTCTGAGTGGTTGCCAATGCTTGATTATTAATATTCACTCTTCCTGCCAATGTATCTTTTTCACATTGATTTTCCAGCCAATACCTGATGAAAGATCGAGAGAAAGAAGAGGGCAGACAACTTTGTGGATGGTGCTGATTTTGCAAGCCAATTAATAAACTTTATGTTATTGCATTTGGAAAGTAATCATTGCTAACTATGAGTAATAATGTATAATAATAAGGGTTTTGTTTTACAATATATCTTCATTAATTCCCAAGGCTTTCAGACTAAGAAGATGGTTACTCTGCCAAAAGAAGGAGACAGACCCATATGGCTGCTTTAACAATGGCTGTCTCCTGTCCTGATCTTCAAATTGTGCCATGAACAAGAGATCAGAGATATCATCTTTGAATCATCTTTTCGTCCATGCTAGAACTAGATCAGCACTTTCGGTAATCTATGATCACATTGTAGACATTAGACACAGGACCTGCCAAGGGAAAAAGATTAGGAAAACTGGACCAGAATATTTTTCAACTGTGATAGGTTGAGGAGGTAAGAATACTCTTTGAGAGTCTGTCTTTTGGCTAAGGACTGTGTAGAATTAAGGCAAACTCTGCTCAATGACCTAAACTCTTCCTCTTCCTCCCTAGTTTTAAACAATCTATCACTGGTCCAAATATTATTTGAAACTGACTGAAAGTTTTCATGTCTAATACATTTTATTTACCAAGAACATAACTACTTTTGTTGATGGAGATGATAAATTATTGTTTCTCTTGGAAAAGTTAGACACTGTGGTTATCCAGATTTATTGATGGACAATTTCCATTCCCATCATCTGTTTTCCAATGATCATGCTGACTAGGATTGTAGGGAGTTATAGTTCTGCAATATCTGAACAGTCACATGTTTTCTATTCATAGTATTGAAGATATTGGAGATATCTTAAAGTAATGCCTTTAGCACATGTATACATATGCTAGAATGAGCACTCTTGACATATCAGTTTCTTTCTTCAGAACTTTAGAAAAATGAAGTATCTGAGTGGGAACAGATCCATCTTGACTTTTCTGTACACTTATTTTATCAGAATGTAAGCCTCCCAGAATTGCATGACTGCAAAATGAGTAGCGTATAAATTTAATAATAAATTAAAAAAATGTTTTTAAAAAATTACAATCTGCATGATCATGAATTTTAGAGGATTATCTATGAATCTGCCCCTTAATTATGCTGCATGTGCTGAGCTTTATTTGGGACTGTGAAATAGGCAAGAATTAGAGCACCATGACATTTTTACCACAGAGAATAAAGTGTGTCTTAGGTCATCTGGGCACTTCCAGGATATAGCACATTGGGAGTGCCTGACTTACAGTTATTACATCACAAAACACAGGTATATTAAGCATGAGATTATTATAGAACCTTATGAAAGAATACTGTCGATATTTCTGAGATATTAATTTTGGAAAGCATTGAAGGAGAATCAAACTGTATGAATCAGAATGTGCCCCTATTTTATTTAACTTATTTATACTTTATTTTATTTTTCCATCCTTCAGGCCTCAGACATTTGGAACAGCATACCGCTTTGATATTTGAAGGCATAAATAACTTACTTAACAATTAAAAATTGGCAGCATTTGGCACAGTTTGTCTCCAAAAAGTAAAACTTCCCAGATTTAAACATTAAATCAAAGAGTTTATACTAAAAGGCCTGAGCGTGTATTCTGGGGAAACAATTCATTAGGCAAGGTAGGTTTCTCCAATATGCTAGTCACTGCAGTTAGAAAATGTCAGTGAAAGTCTACTCTATGAACAATATTATGGATGACAAATCTACTTTTCAGATATTCCATTTGTGCCTTAAAGATGGGTGTTAAGTTATTTTTTTTTATTAGTTTCATTTTTGTTTGGGGTTAATTGTAATAAAGCATTTGAACAAGTCAGGCTGCTTTAAAGCAAAAATCAATACATTGACTCAAGATGACAGGAAATGTGCTAACATTCTGCTTTTAATGGACAAACCATGTTCTATTCAACTGATATTCTGCAAATTTCTCCATCCCAAAAGTGTCAGTACAAAAGCTTTACCTAGCTGGGTGTTCAAGAAAAAGAGTTGGAGACAGAGAACAGCTAAAAAAAAAAGCAAGCCACTCTGTGCCTTGCAGCCCCAAAACACACTTCCTTGTCGAATGAAGGCGAATCTACATGTTGCAGGATCCAATCTGGGCTGCTTACAGGGACCGGAGGTTTTGTCTTTCAAGCTTTCAGACTCGTGCTGGAGCCCATCTTTAGGGAACACTGGAGGCTTCCAAGGCTAGAGAGAAGTCCCCTGAAGATGGGCTCCAGCACCAGTCCGAAAGCTCGGAAGACAAAGCCTCTGGTCCCTGTAACCAGCCCAGATTGGATCCTGCAACATTTCCCTGTGCTGAATGTTGCAAAAGATGAGTTTCTCTATTGCAAGAACTGGGTTTATCTAGTCTAACAAAGAGAAGGAATAGGGCTGACATGATAGCAGTCTTCCAATATTTGAGGGGTTGTCATAGACAGGATAGGGTTAGGGTTAGGGTTAGGTTACCCCTAACCCTAATCCTATTATCCAAAGCACCTTAAGAACAGGAAGTAAGGGATGGAAGATCATTAAAGAGTGATTCAACCTAGAACTAGGGAAAAATTTACTGACAATGAGAACAATTAATGGAATTGCCTCTGCAAGTTGGAGCAATTCAAGGAGGCTTCCAAGAAGACATTGGACCACCATTTATCCAGAATGGTATAGGGTATAGGGTCTCCTGCTTGAACAGAGGATTGGACTAGAAGATCTCCAAGGTCTCTTCCAACCCTTTTGACTCACTAGTCTGATTGTGGGCTACAGAACTATAGAGGAGCTACGTCTGAGATAATGTTTGAAGGCAGTATTTCTCACACTTGGCAACTTTTGAGATGTCCAGACTTCAACTCCCAGCATTCCCGAGTCAGTAATATTAATAATAGGATCAAATGGTCATATATGAACACACATCACAGCTATTATTGTGTATGGGATAGAGGTTTTTGGATTTTTTGGTAGCTTTAATGTTTTAATTGTAAGCCACCTAGAGTCATGAATGTGAAATGGGTAGTTATATAAATTGAATGAATGAATGAATGAATGAATGAATGAATGAATGAATGAATGAATGAATGAATGTTGTTGAACCCTACAATAGTTTCCATCAGCCCCAAGAGCAATTTAAAGTGCTAGATTTAAACTATAAAGCCCTTCGTGGCTTGGCACTGGTTACCTTCAGGACCATGTCTCTCCACTGGTTTTAGCTCTACCACTTTGATAATATCAGGAGAAGCAGCTGGTTCCTGAGGCATTGATATTTTTTTTCATGATCAACCTGTCCCTCTGGAATGACGCCCCATGAGCGGTATTTGGACTCTAGTTCCACTCACTTTCTGAACCAGCATCTTCAAATGGAACTTTTCTAGAAGCTTTGGGACCTGAGGCCAGATATTTTTAGTTTAGATTTCTCTATTTTGATTGTCAGTTTTTATTTTATATACTTTTTATTTTACTTGGGGGGGCAGGTTTCCTATGCTGGGGTGATCAAGATTCTATGTACACTTGTGATGTGTGTGTGTGTGTGTGTGAGAGAGAGAGAGAGAGAGAGAGGGTCAGAGAGAAAGAGAGAGAGGGATTCATTTCAAACAAAACCAAATAATCTATAAGAAAACAGGTTACATAGTAAAGGCAGGAATGTAAACAAAGAAAGTTTGTACCAGGAGCACTGGTTATGAACTAATGCTTTGCAAAAAAAAGAGGAAGATCTTAAGTGATTATGTGCATTGATAGCTTTTGTTCTCATTGATTTTCATCAATCAGGCATCTACTCCAGTTGGGTCAGCAAGAAGAGCCTCTACATTTCCTTCTACATTATAGGAACAAGGGTTTCTTACCCCTCAGAGGCACAGTATAGCAAAGCAAGGAAATTACAAAAATATATTTGAAGTGGGTTAAAAAATCTACAAAGTATTCACAATGGTTATTGCATCCAGTTTTGGAAACCTTCCTGTACTAATCTGTCGGCATTTCTGGCAGTGGCCCAACATGCCCCAAGCATCTTTCAGCACCTACCAAGAGAATCTGCAAGACAATATAGCCTGCAGAATTAGCATTGGAAGCAGATTAATTTTAATAATACCGTAGTTATCAGAAAACCGCACTTTCATGGCACAATATTATGCCAGGGGATTTACAACAGACTGAATCATGCCATTTGCAATAAAAATTATTTTCATTTCTAATTTCATCTTAATTTTATTCCAATAAAAGATATGACAAATATTGCATTATAATATTATTGCTTCAGATAATTTTCTTGCATAAGGCTGTCATATTACAGAACAACATAGGTAGCTCTTGATTTATGACCACAATTGAATCCAAAATATCATTTGTTAAATGAATTTTGCCCCATTTTATGACTTTCCTTGCCACAGTTGTTAAGTGAATCACTGAAGTTGTTAAATTAGTAATGGCTGTTAAGCGAATCTGGCTTCCCCATTGACTCTGCTTGTCAGAAGGTTGCAAAAGGTGATCACATGACCCTGGGACATAGCAAAGGTCATAAATAAGCATCTGAATGTTGATCACATGATCATGGGGATGCCACAAAGGTTGTAACTATGGGTCACATTTTTCAGCGCCATTGTAATTTTGGACGGTCATTAAACAAACTGTTGTAAGTTGAGAATTACCTGTATTTCCATGAAAAACATCAGGAATACCAGAAAGGAAGGTAAATCAAGCAACAACAAGAAGCATGTGACCCTTGACTTTTGTGTAGTTTCAGCAGTGATTGAATTAGGAAAACTCTGCACATTCAAACTTTCCAGAATGGGAATACCAAATGATCATGCATGAAAAGGTAACAGATCCTGAGATTTGAGAATAACTGCCTGAGGTAAAAGTGACCCATGATCAGTATGAAAAACAGAACTGGCTCGTGATACATTGATCTTCCTTCTCATGAACGAATAAATGTGAGTGAGTGAGTGATTGAGTGAGTGAGTGGTACAGTATTCTTATCTCGATTCATGCAAAGATATCTGGAAATCAGTTTGCCTCCCCAGGAATTGTGCCTCTTTCTCTATCTGCGCTACTTCTGATTTTATAGATGGCTTCTTCCATGTCCTTTTTACAGTAAATACAAGATTCATGTTTATCAAAGTACATGTATACCTCTCTCCCTCTTTTGTAACCAGCATCACATATAAGGCTGGTCAATCTTGCAGGACTATCTGACATATCCTTGTCATCTCTTGGCTTACAGTACTGAGGATTAATTTGCTGTCATTAGCAAATCATGCTTCCCTCAACTTTGAAAAGCCCAAATGGAGATATGAGACCAACAAAAGAATGCTAGACTGAATCTTAATAATTTGTTTAGACTTCTTCCTAGAGAAGTTAATATAAGAATAGCTGGGTTCAAAACCTTGAGTGACAAAATGGTGACCAACAGTACAGTGAAACCATGCTTACAGTACATAAGTTGATATAAATGTTGGCCTGTTGTTAATATCCTGGAATCTCTTACTCCAAGGCTACTGTGCTACATCCTTCTTGTCCTGAAGTACTATTTTCTGAGAGCTGGTCAGCAAACGGTTGTAAAGGATAAATAAAAATGGAAAGTCTTCCATAAGAGTGGACTGGTATGTCTGAAAAAAATGAACAAACCAACCCAACAATTAGAAATATCTGTAGAGATTGAATATTGCAACTGCCAAAAGGTATTTGCTTTCTGACTTTATAATTGGAACACATGGTGGCTTAAGGTTTATAATGTTATGATAACAATCAGTTGAGGCAGTTGTTCTCTTAATATTATATTGTTAGTTGTTTCCATGGTTGGCTCTGGTGGGGGACCTCACATCCCAGTTTCCCCTACGTCTGCTGAGTACTGAATAGTACCTCCTAAATATTTGCATTCAGAGGTCTGAAACAGTGAGATCTTACCTTCCTTCTTTCCTTCTTCCTTTCCTTTCTGTCCCTCTGTATTTCTGTCTATTTTTTTCCCTGTTCTTGCCTACCCTACCCAAAATGAAATCTGAGAATGGCTGCTGTCACATATCATACTGTAGCAAAACTGAGTTTTGGTTCACTGAAGATATGCAAAGGATTAGTAATCAGGGAATATTTGCAAAGCGTTTAGAAGTCAAAGCAAACACCATATGTACTAATATGGTTATTATTATTTATGAAGATCCATGGGGGTGAACTGTTAACATGAGACAAATAGGAAGGCAAAATGTTCCATACATATTTGCAGACCAAATTATTATTACTCCTGGCGGGAAACAGTAAATACAGAAAGGGGGCAGAGGAGAGGAGAATGTGGTTATATCTCTTTCCCAAAAGGCTGCTCTCCCTCTCAGCATCAAGGGCCAGGCATTGATAGCAGCTAAAATTTGAACATTATAGACATGATTTTATAGTGTTTGGATAAGAGTTGCTGCTTAGTTTAAATATATTGCATTTCACATTTAAAAGAGAATTTAACAGAAGGGAAACGGGCCATAATCTGTATTAACTACTTTGTCGGTTCCTTAACCTGAATTACCTAAATATGTACAACTCACACATCACTCATGTGGATGAAGGCAGTTCAAGTTCCCCCTTCAATTTTGTTGAGGTTTCTTTTCCAATTGTTCTCCATGGAGAGCATCCAATGCTGTTTATTCTATGGGACTACGCAGCTGGGACTTGAGCAACTTTTTAAAATGATAAATATCCCTGCTCTCAAGAATCTTCACTTGCATAAACTTCATAAAACTATGAGATCCCCCCCCCCTTTAATTCTGTGCCATTGATCTCCTTTCTGGTGGAGAATATATTACATGTCCAATAGTGAAAAACATGCTTATTCATATCACTTTAAACTTTGTACCTGCTTTTTAAAATAATGATTTTCCCTCCAAAGCACAAATAACAGTTTTATTTACTTATACCATGTATACTTTCCACATTGTGTTTCCTTTGTCCAGATATGGATAGCAAAACTAAAACTAAATTTCTCTACAAGGTTTATTGTCTGAATGCTCTTTATGCGGTACATACATTGTCAAAGGTTATTCTTTCATTAGCGTAAACAATATTCTTTCTTTAAAAAAAAACCCTTAGAATGTTCAGTGTCATATATAAACTCAAAGTGGATCTGGCATGTTACAAAAATAAAAAGATTCCCAGACTCTGTTCACACACCAATCAAAACCACAAAGTAGCTAGTTGGATCTTAGTCTAACATATTGTGTGAACCCAGCCTATAGTAGGTGATCCCATTTTACTTCTTATTATGCATTCCCAGAAAATTGGGAATATACCCATGGCTAAATTAAAGACAAGTAAGCAGGTTGTGTGAACTCCAGTAAAATATATTCAGGAACATTTATGAACTGAGTACTGGGATAAAGGAAGCCATCACCATCATCCTTGCCTGGAGCAGGACTGGGGCTAGGATGGGACCATCCTGCATTCCTCTGAATACCGCAGTCCTAAACAAAATTTCAAAATCACTGTATTTCAAACAGTGTCATGTATGTTTCGGCCAAATGTTTTATGTTATTTCCCCCCCGCTCTTTGAATTGAATTTTCATGGAACTTGAACAGCAGCCATGCAAATCCAAGGACCAATTCACACAATTATGTACCTCAATTGTTTTCTCAATTTAACAATTGACAATTCTTTGCCGAATGTGTGAATTAATTTGACTGAAAAGCATTGTGCGTGAGATGAAATGCAAGGTCTGTCTTGGGCAAATGATCTCAGCTGGATTGGCTTCACATGGCTTCCTAGCCCTTTTTTGGCAGCCTCCAGAGGCCCTCAGAATTTGACTGCATAAGAAATGAGAAGAAAAATCAATGCACCAAAAAAGCTTAATGTACCAATTTTGAACAAAAGCAACAGAAACAGAAAAAAAGAAGAAAAGCGGAGGGGAGGGGAGGAAGATTTTGGCTACAACCCTTCTACAGCTCTTGGAAACTAGATTTTAAAATACGGTGGTTCTTTTCCACAAAAATTGTCCAGGTAGTTCATCAACTTTCCATAAACTAGTGTCTTTCGTGGGGATTGCAGTGCCCAAAAGATTTCTCAGCTATCTCATTGATCAAGTTGGTAGGAGATCCTGGGAATGGTAGTCTCAAAACATTTGGAAGATATCATATATCATGACACAGATAGTCTCCTTTCCATCCATCCCAGAGTATTTAAGTGGAAAGTCTGTCAAAAATCGATATACCACGTACCACCATTTCAGATGCATATGTCTGTACTTGAGCATATGTGCAAACACACTCAAACACACACTTGCATGAACACTGTATTTTTTTTAGTTGCTATTAGGGGTGCCTACAGGGAGTGATTAAAAGAAATTCAAGATGGTGGCCACAATGGAGGAATCAAAGCTCAATTTTTTTCATCATATGACATTTTCAGGGGTGGGCTGCTGCATGGTTGCAGAAGTTCAGGTGAACCTCTTGCTCTGAGCTCTGGCTGGGCCCGCCCACTCGCCCTTGCCCTAAGCTATCGCTAAATAACTCACCTTTCCGCTGCCCACACTCCTCAGGTGAGCTCTGTGCTGCCCCTGCTGTACTCACCAGAGCTACTTTAATCATCAGCTGCCTCCCTGTAGCTTCGCATGAGCCCCAAAGCGAATGACCACACGCAACCTGCGAATCACTTGCCAAAGCAAGAGCAGCCTGCCTCTGTTTATATTTATATTCATTGGAGAGAAAGAGATTACAAGAGAATAAGCAGGTGCATAATGGGAAAATAACCCCCAGGTTTTTCCCCTATCTCTTCTCCCCCTCTACTTATTTAAGCAGTCTCCATGATTTCTGTGGGAAATCTCTTCTGTGCCCGATCACCCCCCAAGAGTACAAAGATTAGAGAAGAGATTGCAAGAGAGTAAGCAGACATATCATGGGAAATGCATCAGCTGTTTGCATGTCATGTTTGCAACTCCCAGTGCCATCTCATTCCTTCAATCTGTATTCCCCATTGTGTGCCTGCTTATTTTTTCATAATTCCTTTATTTCAAATGTTTGGTTTGCAAGGGAGGGAAGAAAAGCAAAAGGTCAACCATAGAACAACACATATTGACAACAATGGTGATAACATGATTGAGGGATGCTAAAGTTGTAGGAGTTGGTCATAAAATTATTGTTTTTGCGCTGAGCTAACTCAAAGTATCCTAAATGAATATACCTTTATATATTTTTAAGACTCTTACACAGCACAATCCCCACTTGATTTTGTAGATTAACTTTCCTCTCCTGTTTCTGGTGACATAGCTGTAAACCTTCTTCTTCGTAAGCCCTTATTCACTCTCATATATGCAAAAAGTTATTCCACCTATTCTTTTAATTATCTCTATATCTACAGTAGTGACCAAAATTGTGGAAGCCTTTTGGGAAAAGTGTATTTTTGAGGTTTGATGGCTAATAACACCACTTGTTTTTGGAGTAGTACCATAAAATTATATATCAATGGAAAAATAATTTAATCAAGAATGTAATGAAACAAAGTATGTTCAATTATCTGTATTCTATGAAAAGTTATAGTCAAATAACCAGAAAAAGGAAGCACAATTTGCTTAGCTTGATATCAGGTAGCTTTTCTTCATCTGACTGTAGCCAATGAGCATGAGTGTTTAGAGATCCAATTGGGTGTCATCTTGTTCTGGCAATGAGCCAATCAGATCACAGTAGGATTCAGTTACTGATGTCATGTATTGAAGTTGAGAGGAGGACATTTGTCAGTGTGTTATGTGATCGCTATCAAGTTGGTTGGGGTTTTTTTGTGTTCTTTCATTTAGTGAGCTTGTAAAACGTAATAAAATTAAAGTAATGGTGCAAAGAGTTGACTGGTCACCCAGAAAGTGATGTAAAATAGTATTATTAAGTGAACAAGGCTACAGTTATAAAGAAATTAGAAGAAAAATTGGTGGAAACTTAACCAAAGGTGGCATTTCTAAGTTTTTGAAGAGGTATAAGGAGACTCAGTCACTATAAAACCACACTGGTAAAGGCAGGAAAAGGTGCACAACAGCAAGTGGTGATAGAAGAATTAAGAGACTGTGCCCACGTGACAGAAGAAAATCATCTGGGTGTATGCAAGATGAAATGGTACAATGCAATGTGAAGTTGAGTGCAAGGACTGTTTGGTGCTGACTGCAGGAATTTGGCCTAAAATCTAGAATTCCACGAAAAAAACCACTTTTATCTCTCAAACAAAGGTTGAAAAGACTAAACTGGGTTAAAACCCATGTTACCTGGACAGAGAAACAATGGGACAGTGTTATTTGGAGCGATGAGACAAAGATCTCTCTGTTTGGTAGTGATGGCATAAAATACGTAAGGAGAAGAATCGGAGAAAATTTGCATCCTGATTGCATTACATGTATCGTGAAACACCCAGGCAGTGTTATGATTTGGGGTTTTATGATATCAAAAGGTGTGGGCAGAATTTGTGTGATTAATGGAAATATAAATGGCCAAAAATACATTAATGAAATACTTGACCCCAAACTGAAGCCTTCCGTACATGATGTTTTCTTTTCTTTTTAATGTAAAGTTTTTTTATTTTTTTCTTTTGAAACATACATAACATTGCATGAACAGTGTGTTGACTGGGTATCATTAATTCCAATACAAAAAGAAAATACAAATAGAGTTTGCGACAATTATCAAATTTACATAATCTAATATTATATATATATATATCAACACTTAATCCTTCATTTTGTTTTTTTCCATCTTCATCTTAATAATAATAACATATCTAATAATACCATTGGAAATCTAGTCTTAATCTCTTATCCTTACTTTGATATTGTAGAAAAATACATATAACAATATTTTTCCACATTTCTATTTTTTTAAATCTATTCTTACCATTAGTGTATCCAATCGTCCATTTGTTCAATATTTATTAAATCATTCTAATAATATCATTTTTAAACATACCTAATAACATCCTTTTTGAAAATCCAATCTTAACCTCTAATCAACTTTAACAGTATTATATAAAGATACATATAATAACATTCTCCCTTTTTCTAAATTATTATTATTTTTTTGATCTATTCTAATTTTAATACAGCCAATTTTATTTTTAAGGCAAAGTCTTTGTCATCCGTCATCTCTCACCCTCTTAGAAATTTCCCTTCTTCTCTTTTTAACTCGCCTTCCGTACTCCTCCCTTGGGTCTTTATATCTTTCATTTTTAACCCAACCCTTATTTCCATCTCCACTATTTTCTGTTGCCACTACACCCCTGAGTCTGCTTTCCATTTTTCTGTCTTTTCCCAAAAAATGTCATGCAATTTATTCAATTTTATTTTTCTTTCTCCTATTACATATTCTTCCAACTTTATTTCATCCAACTTTATGGTCTCTTTTTTTCTCCTTTTTCTATTTGTAGCGAAGTCTGTTCTGTCTCGTCTTCTAAACTCCCAATTGTTTCCCTTGTTTCCTGGATTTCTTTGTTTTGGTTCGTTATTTCTTGTTGCATATTTTCAGTCTTTCCAGTCATATCATACTGAAAGTCAATTCTATCCTGTCATAAGTTTTTTTGTAGGTCCTTTATCTCTCGAAAATCCCCCGTAATCGTTTCATAGAGTCCTTGAAGTAACAGGATAATTTCTTCATAACATATTTCCAAATCTTCCTGCTGCGCCATCTTGCCTTGTTTTAAAGAGTCCAAATAGTATTTAACTATTCTGTCAGTAATCTGTCACAGCTCCAGAATCTATTCTTTTTGACTTTCAAAAGCCAACAGATTACTTAATCTTAGTATTGTTCATCAAAATATACAGTAGTTATAATTCTTTA
>JANHFL010005012.1:4003-27038 GCA_032468155.1 Oxyrhabdium leporinum
AAAAGGAAAAGGAAACAAAAGACACCACTCTACCCAAAATACACGTGCTTTCCAGGAGATGAATTCTTCAGTACTTTATATTGGGGGGAGGGGGGGGGGGGAAGGAGAGTTTTTTCATTGACAAAGCTAGGTTTTCAATAATTAATACGGTTTGGTATTGACTTATATCTGTATCTTTAAAAGTGTATAGCATTGGACAGCAAGATTCTAACAACAATTGGAATACTGCAAGGTCATCTTCACTAAAGGGTTGGGATTTGACCATTTTTAAAACAGTAACATGGATTTGACCAAAGTAAGCAGGTTATTTAGCTCCACGTGCTTTTCATTACTTTTGTGTGATCCACATTGTTCATGTATGCATGAAATGTTTCACTGAATAGTTTTTATTATATGTCAAAAGGGAGGGCAAGAAGCACAATAAAAAAAAGATTAATGTTAGGGCTCTAAACATACGCCAAGGTTTTTGTCATCATTTAAAAATCTAACATAATTAAGGCAATAAATAGTACGAAGTATGAAAAAAACACTTGGACCCAGGTTAGCATTTTACAGCCAGCCGAGAAGTAAAAACTTCAAGTCACCTGAATACTTGGTGAAACAGAATAACAGAAATACTAGATGGCAAAAAATCAAGAATGAAGAGGCCAAAATTAAATGGAAACTGAAAATTTCAGAACTGGAAACAAAATCCAGTCTGGGTTAATGTTGCATGTTTGCCCATGCTTCTGTGTTCATTTCTGAGCAAATAATTTTAAAAGTCATTATGCTTTCATGTGGATTAGTTGGCATTTACATCACAATTCATATATTTTCTGGTGAAATTTCTGCAATACTCCAACACATGTATTATAAATGTGTATATGTGTGTGTATGTGTTGGGAAAAGGGAGGAGGACTTTCTAAAACATATTCTGATTTGAGACAACTTTTCCAAATGTATGCTAATCTGTTTAAATGTTCCTAACCGGGAATGACAAAACAGCAAAATGTCATTCTCTACAACAGCCCAAGTTGAAATAGAATCTGCTTTGGTAGGTTACTGTAAGTACTCAGTTATGAATTTACAGTATTTTACATACCTGGGTCATTTTTCTAAAAATTGTGAAATGCATTGCTCGATTTCCGCATGATTTGGGAAGATCTAAAAACGGGCTGGGGCTCTCTCCTAACATATGAGAAATTTGGATCTAGAGTTTCTTTGATCACCCATGCCTTTGGCTATTTTCATTTATTTCTATTGAGGTGCTCTGAGGTCCCCTTTCAATATTTTGCCTTGGTAATTACATACTAAATTCTCAGCTAGAGAAATCTGTAATCTTCAGATTCCCCATCTTATGATTTGCTTCTAGTTTTAAACCTTCCTTTGAGGTGACACTGAATCCAACAAGCTAAAAAGCACTATTTTCTTCTGGCTTTGCTGTGTGTTGGCATGATATAGTTGGCATCATGTCAGAATGCCTACGCGTAGCGTGCAGACAAGACAAAGAAGAATGATGCCTTCTGTCTTCAACTTACAACTTGATCCTTCTTCTGACAAATCCCTCTCTCTTTTTTTTTAGGTTCTATGCAATGGAGTTGGGCAGAAATGCCGCTCTTTGAAAAGAAGAGACACCTCTTCTATATATCTGCATACATGTCTCAGTCATAATGGCTATGCAATGATAATGAGCACAGCAAGAATTATTTTTTTTGTAAATAATTATTGCTATTAATTCAATATTATTAATATTATTATGTTTAAAATATACACATGACATGAGCATAAGAATTATGCACCAAACTGTTTTTGGTTAGTGAAATTTCATTTTGAGCTTCCTAGTTGACAGAGATATGCATTAGTCTGAAGAGGTTAGGTATAGGCATCATAATGAAAATTCACTCCATTTTTCTTATTCAACTACTTTAAAGCCTTGGGTAGGGGTGGGGTGGGGGTGGGTGGGATAGAGAATAAGAAATCACCTTAGAAAACCTCAGATTAAACAGAAACACCCACCACTCAAACTATTTGTTTTGCTACTAACAAACACTATTGTCCCACTCCTTTCCTTGGAATAGAATTGCAAAAATCCAACCAAATTAACAAGGGACAATAAAATTAAAAAAAGAGAGAGAGAAGGAGGGGCCTTTTGTCATAATGAGGCCTTGTGGGAAGTAATTCATCTGCATTTGCTTGTCTTCAGTTCTTTAAGTCTTACAGCAACTATATAGTTCACTCCCCTGGAGTAAGATGGTTTTCTTAGACAAACCACTGCCAACAAATATTTCTACCCTCTCTCCCAACCCCCATTTTATAAATCTGTGTCACGTATGCCTAGCTTTCTTTTAATCCATCAGGAGCAGCTGGTCAAATGTAGACATAAAGAAACAATGGTGATACTGTCACTGTTATAGGAAAGACTCTGATATATTGATAAAAAAAATTGCAACCTACAATGATCAGGCTTACTAGGAGCTTGGGGTTTTTTTTAACATCCATTTTAAAATTCTAAACTTTTCCTTAAAAATATTTCTGAAAGCAATAAACTCTAATGCATCTTTTTAATAACTTCTTAACATTCATACTTTCAAATTCACTTTCAATAATATTTTACAAGCTTTAGGAATATAGCAGAAGGCTATATATTGGGAAGAAAAGGTGCATGAAAAACAAGAGACTACCCAGAGTTGTTATAAAGATGGGATATATAAAGACGTTTTAAATAAATCAATAAATAAAGATGTTATTCCTGACATACGCTGACTGTTAAAATGAGTTATATGAAGGAGAAAGGTCTAAATAAAAATAGTCTCAATTAAGCTACCTTTAAAAAAAGGGTCACTTCATATATATCTATTCAAAAAAAAGGAAACAAAATAAAATACAATTTTATGCATATTTAATATGAAAGTAAGCCCAGAAGGTAAGATTTAGTGCTAAACACAAAGAAAAATAGATGGGAAGCCAAAGTATCTTCTCAGAAGCGTAAATATGCACTGTAGTTCTATAAGAGAGCAGGACAAGACCTGGAAGTAACCAAAAGTGTCAGTGAAATAAAACTAGATGCTTTGGGAATTTAACTAAAGGGAAAAAAAATTATCTTCAAAATAAACAAAATCAAGACTAAGTGACTTTGATGGAGGTGCATACAGAAGAGACTGTCATTCCTTATATAATTCCACCCACAAATTGCCTTGTATCCTTGTGCTATAAAGGGAATAGAGATTTTTTAGCTGCTGTGAGTTGAAAACAGGATTAGAATAGCAAACTTTTGCATAACACAATCCTATTACATATGCTTAATAGACGTAAGCCCCAATGAGTCCAATGGCTCGTTCTTAAAGGTAAATCCAAAAAGCAATATAGCAGCATGAAACAACTTGTACCTTTTCCAAGGGAAATCTTGGAAAATTAACTTTTAATTGAGAATGGAAATGGCAGCCAGGAAACAGAAAAGTCTTCTACAAAAGAGGACTACCACACAAAGTATCCCCCTCTGAAACAGTAATAATTGAAAGGCTCTCAGTCCTATCTTCCTCATGCTTAGTTGCCCTTTGTTCGATGTGGGATTTAGGTCAGGATCCAGATTGTGACCTTCTGTGACTCTGATAAATAGCAGTTCCAATGAATTCTCAAATAGGACCCAGGCAACAGCTGCATTTACTAAAAGATGTTGCAGTTACAGGGCCCAGGGTGACATAGGAAGGAGGAGAAGCGCAGCCGTTCCTGGCAGATGGCTGCCCATGTGCCCTTAATTGGCAGAGTTTCAAACAAACATGGTTCTTATTCTGGCCTTATTTGTGCCAATTTCTGCTGCAACAGCAATTTATATTCAAGGGCATTTCTTACCTTTGTTAATTCCACAGAATTGAGCTAGCACTTTTCTGAATAAAGCCTCAGGCAAGTGAAAGTGTGATATACTGGTTAATTGCTGGACTAGGCCTGAGGAGACCCAAGTTTTGAGTCTACAAGTAATCTACAAAAACTCAAGAATGGGTGATTTTGGGCAAGTCACTCACTCAGCCAACCTACCTCAGAGGAGGAATGCTAACTACACTTGCATATTTCTCCTGGAGGAAAGGCAAATGTAGCAAATAAGTAAATGAATAAACAAAGTATTTAATTTTGCAGCCCAGTTTGAGTAATTTAAAATTATGAGAATACTTCGCTCTATCAAACATTCTTTAAATAGGCTGCAGAACTGAAACCAGAATAGAAAATTAGGGAGAAAATATAGTTATCTTGGGGAAAATATCACATAGTTTGCGTGCTAAAAAACTAGTCACTGTTTCTATTAGGGAAGATTTTGAAAACCTTAATAGAATCAACAGGACATTTTAACTGATATTATGAAATTATTATCATAAACTCATGTTGTACATGAAGCAAGTCAGAGAAACCAAAATTGATGTTTACTTGTTTGTTAGACGTACATCCTGCCTTTGCTTTGGGAGCTCATATAACACTGTATTCTACATCAACTTTATCATTTTGTGAGGCAGAGGAGACTACATTATCAGTGAGTTGCTGTGGTTGGGAGAGATAAATTTGAATCTGGGTCTCCATGATGGCATTACACTGGTATAGCCCACAAGCTGCCCTTACATTTTACTTAGGAAGGCTATTATGATTAAATAATTAGTTATTAAATCCTTTATCCATTGTTTACAAAATCAGAAATACCAGCCCCGTTTATATCTTTGTTATTCATTTTTTATTTTGTCAACTATCTTTATTTTTCTCTGTAATGCAGTAGTGTGGGCTTGTACCGAATATACCAGTTTAGCAACTCTGATAGATTTGGGATGTTTGAGAGCCAGGTGTCCAAGCACTTTCTATCCTTTCTCCAGATTAAATGGAGACAGAAGGGGAAAGGCTTGATTAAAGTTTAACAATCCCATCTATCTGGATGTTCAAGTACTGGTATTCGCATCTGAGCTGGTGTTTTCATGGTATGCATGACAAAATGTGCAATTCTGGACATGTAGAGCCAAATAAATGCTATTCCTTTAAGATATATGTCTAAACAAACTCTAAATATATGTGGAACAGTCACTCTGAATTCCAATCTGAATTCTGAAAGAATTGTATGTTGGAGTTGTGATTCTTTTGGTGCATCAGACCTGTTCATCCCTTGTTCTTTTTTTAAAATCAAGTAATTAATACTTATTTGGAAAAGAGGGGCCTATCCATTTCTGAAAGAAAGCATGGTATGACCCCTGCTTATGAAGCTTTGCTCAATCTAACTCTTTTGGACAAATTTAGTCCAGACAAGTTTCTAACCTCCCTGTCTTGGAGAACATAGTAGCAAAAGAGGTAGCCCTGCAACTTCAGAAGATCCTAGAAAAAGCAGATTATCTGGGCCAGTGGCAGTTGGGTTTCAGGCTGGGCTCTGCATGGAAACTCACTGGTTGCACATTTAAATAAGCTTTGGAAAGATTGACACTGGGGGAATACAATCTTCCCAGTCCTCCTTGACTTCTCAGCAGCTTTTAACACTACCTAGCTATCCTATCCTTCTGGACTGGCTCTGATGTATAGGAATGGAGGAAGGAGGCACCATTCTTTGGTGGCTTTCCTGTCTCCTAAAGGGTCATCTTCAGTTTGGCAGTTGGGATGAAGGAGAGATCTGGCTGGAAACTTCTGATCTGTGGGGTGCCCCTATTCCCACCATTCTTTAAAAGCTACACGAAACTGCATGGAGAACTTACTTGTTGAGATGCAATCAAGTATCATCTGTATGGTTCAGCTCTTAATAGGGTTATATTCCCCAGTCAGGGTTGGTCTACTACTAAGGGATCTCCTGAAGCAGATCAGCTGTGATTTGCTGCCCCAACTGCCAAACTGAAGTTAGGAAGCCCTAACTGCAATAACTCCTGTCCAATTCATCTCCCATTTGGATTACTGTAACATTTCCACATGGGCTGCTTTTGAAAAGCATTCAGAAGGTAGAGCAGGTACAGACCAAATTAACATTAGAGAGGCCCCTTCCCTCTGGCCATGATCCACACCCTACATTCTTACTTTGTTTATAAGGAGTAATAGAAGCACTGACCTATTTCACGCTTCTTATTATCAATGGAGATGAAGCATATGCAGGGATTATTGGAGATGTATTGTACTGCCCAAGGGGCATCAAACTGGGTGCCAGCTTCATAGAAAAGGCCCAGAGCATAGCGAGAGGAATAGCTCACAGATTCCAGCTGCTGCCTCCAACGTTTGTTAATTACTGTGAAGGAAACAAAAATGAGGCAATTATTTTTCTCTTGGAGCATTAAACCTGCAAATAATACTACGGTTAATCTACTTAATCCCTTTTCTAAAATAACACTTCTGTGTTTCAAGAAAAGGCCATTCACATTGTTTAACGAACTCTCCTTTCCAGCAACCTAGCTTTTGTTATGGCCGCACAAATATGTGTCAGAGAATTTGCTAGTCAGGAAATAAAGACAGAAGGTTATAGGTAGCCATCTTAAAAAAAAAAAAAGGAACCTCACAAAATAGCTAAGTCTCTGTTGGCAGGGGATTCTGTGAGTTGTAATTTGTAAACATCTGTCAAATGCCAAGTTGTAAATGCTCACTAAATTAGTGAGAGATCAAGTTTTCCACTCAGGAATCGTTCTCACATTCCATCCCAGAAGCTTTCAACTTTCTCAATCACATTCTCAATTTGCAAGGCTATGTGCATGCACACAGGTTATCGGAAAGACAATTTTCTTAACATCTGCAAGAGGTTTCTGGAGCAGAGAGGTAATTTTACCAGCTCTCCTATTCTTGTGGCAACAGTAACTCCTCAACTACAGAATGCATAAACAATCAAAATAAAACTGCACCAGCATTTTAAGGTTGAAAAGCACTACCATGATTGAACTTGACCAGTATGGTATAATAGAAAAGATGGCAGACTCACACTGGGGAGACCAGGGTTCAAAATCGTCCCTCAGCCATAATTGTGTGAAAAGGTAAGAAAGGGCTATGTAAGAATCTGTGACCAGGCTGAAGTTGCCATAAGTTGAAAATGGAGCAATCACATATGCAGAGATGACAAAAGCAAAATCTTGTTAAAAATCTCATCTGGGAGATAAGATGGAACCAAGTAATTAAGGATCAAAGCAGAAATGACATCAGAAGACAGGAGGCTGGGTGCCGAGAATATGGAATCCAGTCATCCCTCAATCTCAATGACAAGCTACTACATTTGTGGATCATTAAAGCAAGGCTCAGAAAAATTGCAGTTGCAAAGCCCACTTACACTATTAGTTGTTCTGGGTCTGGACGTGGTGACTTCTGTCTCACTAGCTGATGTCCGGACAAACTAGTTAAGAAGGACGTAGGTAAGTGGCGATGAGCATGAGTATGAAGGAGAACAAAAGTACATTGTACTAATGTTTTGCTGTGGCTCTGAATTCCTTGGATCTCTGTACATTCCATCAGAACCTGATGTGCCTCAGTGTTTGGTTGAAGTGGTTTGTGTGCATTCTTAATTATTTCCTGGTTGTTGACCAGGATTGTGGAACAGTTTATCTTCAGAAGTTGTAGATGCTTCATCACTGGAGGTTTTTAAGAAAAGATTGGACAACCATCTGTCTGAAATGGTATAGTCTCCTGCTTGAGAAGACTTCCAAGGTCCTTTCCAGCTCTATTCTGATTGATTGATAGTTGCATCTATCTTGAAACCCAGATTAAAGGAGGACCATGAGATCCATGTACCTGGGCAGGCTGTGTGCACACAAATGAGTATGCATGTAATAGAAGGTCACTGAATAACTTTGAGACACTCACTCTCTTTCAGTCCAACCTACTACACAGGACTATGGTTTGGAGGAAATATGGAAAGAAAGACCACAATAGATGTTGTCTGTAGCTCCTGAAGGCGATCTGGCAAACAATGGAAGATGCTGTGCCTGCTGTAGTGTGGGAGACTATGAAAAAGGCTCAAGACTTCCAAAACAGCCAGTGTAGTTTGAAAGTCAGTTTCTTTGTCTCCTTTTTTTTGCTCTCCAATCACAAGTGGATGTTATATTTTCCTTGAGTCCAGATCCTTTTATAATTTCAAGAGTAAAGTTACTAAGAATCTGTAGGCTAACTGAGACCTTCTTCCCTTGGGAAATAAGTTTAACTTTGCAAATGAGAAAGCAAAAAGTAAAATACCTTTAGGGCACAAAACCAGCCAATGAATTAATATTTTTCTCGCAGAAAAGTATTCATTTTATTCAATTGGAGAATAACCCCCTTCTCTTTTAAAATGGGTATCTCAGACTTTTAACATTCCAAGGACAGTGTAATGACAGTCTAATTACTCAGAATGTAAAATACTCCACATCATGAAGGATCCAATACTGTCCCAGACAAGGCAAAAGAAACAAAAATCTCTAATCAATTAGCTGAAGAATGAATCTTCTTCACATTATAAAGTAACCTGCATAAACATCTAAAACCAATAAATTTATTATGGTTTTGCTATAGACCTATACAGCAACAGGCAAAAAACATTCAGAATGAAAAATCCCTAAGAAAAAGGAACTTTTTCTTCTAAAAAAGAAAAGAAAAATAATCCCTCCATGGGGAACCATAACTAAATTCAATATTAAGTTATCCTACCTCAAGTCAGAAAAAAAATCCATTGGTAAATGCTATTTATTGAAAAAAAAATACAATAAAAGGAATCTTTCTAACTATGAAATTACTGAAAGGACTGTTACTTCTTTCTTTCCGCTGTCTGAATACATTTCAGATTTTATTTTCAAATATTTGAAAGCTTCGAGATCACAGGGATTTTCCCACATCAACTTCTATGAGCAAAAACAAAACAACAAAACCCCAGGGGAAAAAAGGTCTTATCTCTTGCTGTTCAATGAACTTGATTAAACTTTTATTGCTAACTGAAAATCATTACTTTCTTGCCAACATAATCCAAACACATTGTTATAGGAGAGCGCTCAATTTATGATTTTCTCCTGAGGAACTCAACCACCACTGAGTTAGGTCACAACTGGATTGAAAATTTACAGCAATTCTGTAGGCTGATTTGATTTTTAATGGGTAGTTAGATCACAATATGATTTCTCCATGAAGACCATCGGAACTGTTTATCTTGAGAAATGTTTAATACTCTGAGCTTCTTCCAACATAAAAGGCCTTGAATTTGGGTGAGTTTATTTTGCCACATAATTAGTGTGAACTTAATCTGCTTTTTCCAAAACTTAAATTCCATTTTCATGAGGTTGTCTTTTAATTGTTGAATTTCCTTTTGCAAGGTATCTTTCAGTTAAGTGCCTCAACTTTAACTATGCATTTTAAAAGCTTTCTCTATATAGACTGTATTATTGCAAAGATTTCAAAATTATGAAGTTTGTTGTGGGCACTTTTTTAAGGTATTGCAGGAGTCAAAATAGCTGTCCATTTCAGCCAGATCCTCTTTGATCGGTGCAGGTTTCCCAAACTTACCCAGCTTTTTAAAAAAATCCCAATAAAAGATTTGTTATGCTTTGTCCAATGTATAGCTTCTTCAGCAGGTGAGATGGGGGTGGGAGAGGACCTTTCTTTCTTGCACTTATGAAACACATTCCCTCCTCCAGATTCTGAATTTAGTAGAAGACGCAGATAGTGTTTCCACTTCCAATTACTTTTAATGACCAGACTGATAAATATTTTTCAGCAGCCTACAGAGAAAACTAAAAAGCTACAATTAACATATCTCTTTCTTGACTAAGCATCTCCTTAGTCTCTCCGAAGGCCTGGATGGCTTCATTCTAGGTGAGACATGCATCTCACATGCTCCACTGCAGGTAGCTATGAATGTACCTTCTTTTGTGTCTTTTCTTTATTACAGTCCATTCCATATCCATTCCAGATGCCACAAGTTGGTAAACTTTTTTGCTCCAATGGTGCAAAATAAGTTTATTTATGGGATCTACAACGCTTACTGAAATTCTTCTTATGTAGAATTCTTCTAGGCAAAAAGAAACAGAAAAGGCTCAGTCCCATTCTCTGGTGCAGGGGTGTCAAACTTGATTTCATTGAGGGCTGCATCAGCGTTGTGTTTGACCTTGGGAGGCGAGGTGGGCATGGCCAGGGTGGGCGTGGCCATCTCAACATCACTTGTCAGGGGCATCTGTGGTTGCCCGAGTGCTCTGCCAGCGAAAACGGGCTCCTGAGTTCTGTTTTCACCTGCAACAGCCTCCGGCAACCCTCCCGAGCTCCATTTTCACTGGCAGAGGCACTGCGGGCCGGTCCGTCACTGTTTCCAGGGTGGCCCCGTGGGCCAATTCTAAGCACTCTGCAGTCTGGATCTGGCCCCCGGGCCATGAGTTTGACACCCCTGCTCTGGTGATATCACCACATCATCATATATCTCTTGCAGCTCTTGAAGATAGAAATAAAATACTTCTCTAGCCAAATGGTTCTTGACAAGCAACAGATTCTTCATAGGTCACAGCATGGGAGAAAATTGCTCACTTTTTAATTAAAACTGACTTAGCCTGCACTTCTTCAGTCAAGACATAAACTAAAATTCAACTCTTGTTTGATCTTTCTATGACAGAATTCTAAAAATTAAAATGCAACCAAAAAAACCAGCCCCTCACCCAAACTCTGCCCTCTTCTTCATATTAGCATATTGTTCCCAAAATATGTTAAGAGTCAAGGAAAAGGCTTTTAAAAATGATATCTTAAACAAAATTGGGTACAAAACTGTAATTACATAGAAGGTATGCCGACTTACAGAAAAACAAAAAGTCAAAACTTAAAAAAAGAGGAATTGGAAAAATAAGAAACCGAAAATATATTTTCCTTATTCATGAGGAAGAACAAAGCTGGAAATTTCTTCCACAATTGACTGGAAAAGGATGTTCCTTCTGAGTCATAGTGCAAGTTCATGCAGATTGTACAAGTACACAGCACAGACTTAAGATGGTAAAACACCCCACAATTTTTTAACTGAGCTGTACTGTTAAAATGTCCTTTTTAAACCAGTCATAGGTATTCATTGCAAAGTATTGCTGTATAGTGGTCAAGTATATGACCTACGGTGACTTTATTGTGAATGTTGTCTCAGTATGGATTTTTATGTGAAAACATTGAAAAATCAATTATCTTAATGACAGTATATTTGAGGGTAGAGAAAAAGATCCCAGGTACTGTTTTTGTATACTCTTATGAATATGCCATTTCCATTGATCAACTATGCCAAACCTGATTCTAAATGGGTTTCTAAGATAAAAACAAAATACAATAGATCTTTGGTAAACTGCTTCCTCTCTCATCTGCTATGACCTTTCACCATCCTGAATTAATCCTAAAAGCTTAATCTTACAGAACTAATGGCAAAAATCATAGCATAAGAGTACAAAGTTGTATGAATACCTGACAAGTCACATATACTATAAATGCTAAAGACAATTCGGGTAAAATGTTCATAATTTTTAAGCATTTAATTTTTGTTGTTTAGTTATCTTCAGCAAAAGTCACATATCCATGTACAATATATGGGTGAATCATATGGAGTACAACATTGTTAAAAACACACTATTATTCCTTCTTTCAGCAGACTGTTTTGTTTAAGATGATTTTATTTGTAGTGTATAACTAAACTCTACTTTGGCAAAAAATCTAAAACTAGTCAATAAGATACAGATTGCTTGAACAAGCTGTAGTATTTTGAGTTGCTGCTGATTGATGTTTTAAGTTAAAAAGGAAATTGTGGTTAAACTGTAACATAGGTATTTTTAGGGAGGGCACTGGGTTAACAGAAATCAGGAGATTCTTTGCTCTGGCAGATAATGAAGACTGATCCTTTTAAAACTTTGACTTGGCATCTTACAAGGCAAAATTCTAGGATGAAGAAATATGAGAAGATGTGGCACCACTTCTGTAGACTTGGAACATTTCAAACAACAAGGAATCTCTTAGGCCACAACTAGCAATCTGATTTTTGAAGTGGTGCCCAATTAATTGTACTCTTGGAAACAGTCCTTGGATGGGATCTAATTGATCAATAGACTTTGGGCCAAAAAGGAATCCTTCTTGTCTTCCTAGTTGAATTTACTACAAATGTGGAAATGTGGTCCTTTTCCCTGCACTGCGTGTTTGGGCTTTTGACCTACATTATTTGCAGCTATTTCTACAAATATCTTGCTATGTTGCATTTGCTCTTTGCTTGATGGCCAATGCAGATCAGATTACAGAGCTCTTGAAAGGATGGACTCAGAGAGTATAACCAAGTTTCATTTAGTTTCTTCTTTGTTCTACAATAATAGCAGCAGCCCAGAATACGGGAAACAATTGAAAAGATAGGCAACTTTCTGTAATATTTTCAATGGAGCAAATTCATTATTGCATTTATATTGGAATATGTATGAGAAAGCATGTGGGTCAAAATCAATACATGCACAATGGAAAAGAATTAAGAATTAAGAAAAGCAATATTCAAGCACTTTGATGATCCAAAATCAAGAGCATTAATGACACTTTATGTCATTTTATGACATCCACATGTTTACAGATTTTATAAATAAAAAGGAGTTTCCATATAGGGAATAACTTCACTTAGCACATTTATTTCTTACATTATTTCTATCATAGGATTTAAGTCAGCAAATTTCCCAAGCTCCAATGAGTTTCTTTCCTATTGTTGTTGCTGTAACTTCCAAAATCTATCTTGGAATCTATGGACTACTATATGTAAAAATTAAAAACATAGTAGAGGAACAATAATTTGTCATAGCATTTCCAAAAGTCATTGCTTCCATTTTAATAATTATATAAATCAATTCAGCATGCTTTATATACCCCAACTAAATTAATTTTAAAAATATTGTTTCAAGATAATATTTAGTTAATTAATTAACTGGTTAATTAAGTACAGGTAGACTCCTTTATAATAAGAAATGAATATCCTGTTGTGTTATTCACAATTAGGCTTTTTAATCCAGTACTGAAGTATAACTTCCAAAATTTCCAGGCAATGTAACTAGAGGCATATTGGTTAGTTAAAGTCCAAGATACATGGAGGTTGACAGATTGGGAATGCCAGCTAGTCTAAACAGCAACTAAAAGTATTTAATGATTGGCTGCTCAATCCTGTGAATATGTACTCAAAAATAAGCCACATAGAGTTCAGTGAGTCTTACTTCCAGATAAGTAAGTGTACCTAAATGTACAATCTCAGGTTTGCTTATTTATTTGACAAGGCCAAGTATACAGTCTCATCTAGTGATTTTAGACAGCTTCTACCCGAACCCCAGCACATGTAAAATTAAAATATAAACACATCACAAATAAAACCACCAACAAAAAACAATCAAAATTCTTGTTTGAGTATCTGCCACTAATCCTGATATGTTCTTAGTTTTGAACATGCTTTGAAAAAAGTTTGTCTTCCCAATCTTTATAAACGACAGTAGGAAAGGAGCAATTCTAACCTTGACAGTCTATAGATTAGAACTACAACTAGGAATGCTTGTTTCTGGACTCCTCCGAATAACCTTGAGGTAAGGGTAGGGAATCCACATCAAATTCCTTTAGCTCATACAGATTTAACAGTTGGGTTTTAGGTGAGAATTTAATTTGGAGACACCATTGGTTATGCTTGTTGATGACCTATAGCAGTGCTAAGACAGCAATAGCACTTAGATTTCTACACCGCTTCACAGTGCTTTACTGCTCTCTCTAAGCGGTTTACAGAGTCAGCATATTGCCCCCAACAATCTGGGTTGTCATTTTACCAACCTCAGAAGAATGAAAGGCTGATTCAACCTTGAGCCTGGTGAGATTCAAACTGCCAAATTGCAGGCAGCCAGCAGTCAGCAGAAATAGTTTGCAGTACTGCATTTTAACCACTGCGCCATCACGGCTCATAGGATGATGGTATTAAATCCATTCTCATGCTCCTTGATCTCTTAGTGACTTTCAATGCTGTCAATCATAGTATCCTATGGAATTGGCTTCAGGAAGTGGGTGATCCTATTTTAGAATGGTTCTCCTCCTTTCTCAGTGGTTGCTTTCAATTGGTGTTGATTGGTAGAGAGAGTTGCTCTCACAACCCTCATTAGAAAGATGCCACTGGATTTGCGGGCCTCTTTCTTCTTGTTTCAAATCCAGATGAAATCACTGGGCAAGATCATTCACTGGTTTGGTAATTCACCAGCAATATGCTGATCATATCTGGTTGTATATCTTGACTCCTAGACAGTTAAGCAATTTGGCTAAAGTCTCAACACTATGACTGGAAGCTGTGCAGGTCTAGATCAGGTTAATAAAATAGGACTAGTTCATCTGGGTGTGCTTCCTGTACAGACTACCTTGCAAAGCTGAGAGTTCTAGATGTATTTATTCATTAAATTTGCACAACCATCCAACTGAAAATACAGTGACACTATTCTACTGTTAAACCTAAGTGGGTGAGATCTGTGTACAAATTGGAGGACCACTTGGATTCTCAACTCCTGCTCACAAGCTGGTGGCCGCTGTGGCCAAGAGGCCTTTCCATAGGTACATCTGCTCCAATAGTTGCACCTTTTCCTGCACCAGGAGACCCTTCAGATACTCACCCATGCTCTAGTCATCTTACTGGATTGTAATGCAGTCTACATAGGGTTGCCATTGAAGGTCATCCAGAAGCTACAGCTGGTCCAAAATATAGCAAACCAGTGGGTGCCATGTTTTACTTGTGGGATCCTGCTGCTTTGTGAGTTGCACTGTTTGTCTTTTGGCTTCTGGGTGCAATTCAAGGTTATCACTTTTAAGACTTTTCAAGGCATAGGACCTGTTATCTGAGGGACTGCCTATCTTCAGTGGCCTTTGACCAACAGACAGGATGTGTTTCAGGTCCCATCAATTAAAGACCGTCATCTTGTGTGATCCAGAAAGCATGGCTACTATGTTGAAATCCCTACGCTCTAGAATGATCTCTTTTCAGATTCCTGTGGTTTCCACTCTTATGTTATTCAGGAAATTGTTGAAGACCTGGTTGTTCTCCCAGTTAGGCTAATTGAGGAGCCCTCTTTTTATTTTGTTCATTTTGTTCATTTTGGTATTTTGCTCTTCTAGTTGACTGTACTTTGATATGTTGGTTTTTAATTGTATGCTACCCAGAGTCATTTAGGGGTTGGACAACCAACCAGCCAGCCAACCACCCAACCCAGATAAAATAGGACTAGTTCAATTCAAATATGGTGACACTATTCTACTGACCCAGTGGGTGAGATGTGTGTACAAATTGGATAAATGATTTTGGAGGTAATGATCAGGACCTTAACTGCAGCATCCAAACCTAACTGGTGACGGTGAAAGCAGCTCCCACAGTATTACTCTGGTTTCTATGAGTGAGCAAGTAGGCACTGCATGTACCAGTGATAGCTTCCAGATTGTCTTCAAGGCCAATCCCATGAAAAGTGAACTGCAGTAATCCAAATCTATCACTAATTTGGCAGACAGGAATTGATGTAAGAACCAGTAATTTCAAAATACTCTAGAGAAAATATAAAGATTCTAAATGGTTTAATTTTTGTCCACTGATATATATAGAATGAATAATATTTTCCATTTAAAAGCACATCTATATAAATATTTCGGAAAACCAAATTCACTGTATTGGAGACCGCCTTGTTATTAAAAATATGATTGAATTTGACAACATAATCTGACAATTCATACCCCTCCTTTGAAAGAAGAGGTATTTTGAAATAAGGGGTGACACTATTCTACCGTGACAGGCATTAATTGAATGGATATATGTTCGAAATCTCGAATGAGGCAAAATTATGCATTACATCCAACACCAAATTAACCCAGAATGTATGGCAACCATCCTTTAGTTTGTGGGAATTTTCAAGCAAAGAATCAGAAGCAGCTTATTAAGATACTATCTGTGAAGAGGTTCTAAGAAAATATTCTTTCAAGAGAAAAAAGGCCATTTGATAGTCATCAAGAGGGCTTTTTTTAAAAAAATGATATTGTGAAATGGGGCTGGCTTAGTGCCATTTTATAGGCCATTTCCAGCTGCAGACCATCTGACTATTTTTTAACTTACGTAGGAGGCTGTAAAGGTTATGAGAAAGACATGGACCCTTAAGCCACACTTCCTTATCATGTCTTCAAATTGTAAAGGGCAGCACTGCAGATAAATTCAGCGAAGCTTACACAAAAATGAAAATAAAAATAGCAACAATATAAATAAATCCAATGTATTGAATTTTTATGACAGTGAAAGAGTTATCTCATAAGACTACACAGTTTGAAAACATTATAAC
This sequence comes from Oxyrhabdium leporinum, assembly GCA_032468155.1. Classification (NCBI taxonomy): domain Eukaryota; kingdom Metazoa; phylum Chordata; class Lepidosauria; order Squamata; family Cyclocoridae; genus Oxyrhabdium; species Oxyrhabdium leporinum. The sequence goes on from JANHFL010005012.1 coordinate 20,233, forward strand.
AATTGTCTATGAACAACCAGCTTTTCTCAATCACTGTCATAAATAATGGTGCCTATAAAGCTTATTGCTGAAAATATATAAGTGAAAGCTTTGCAAAAAGCAGCTTGATGGAAGGATGTAATCAAAGCAGAGGAAAAGAATAAAATAGAATGATGTTAAATGATATAAGAGCTATCATTACAACTTATTGATACACATCAATCCATTCAACTGATGAATATAAACATGCAAGCAGTTATTCATACAATCCCTTAAAACAGGCATGTCAAACTCACATTGTCACGGCGGCGTCACATGACATATTGCGACTCCCCCCCCTTTCGCTAAACTGGGGGTGGGCATAGCCAGTTCATGATGCATCTGGTACACGGGTCACAAGTTTGACAGCCTTGCCTTAAAACATCTAATCTAAAAGATACTTTTCTGTCATATTAGCCAGCTGATATCCCTATCTTGAAAATGTCACCATAATGCAAATTATTTTCTTTTCATGGACGCAGCTTTGGGAAAAAAAAATTAAAGAATATCCTGTGAAAAAAAATGTAATAGGAGACTTATGAAGATTCATGCACCACATTACAATCAATTTCCCTAAGCAGGAAGGCAAGAGCTCAGAAAAAAGTAAATTCAAATACTCTATATTTAAGATTATTCAGAAAAATATTCCCAACTCATCTCAATGAACTCACTCATACATGCAATATTTTGCTATACTTAATGATTGGCAGGCTGTTTCAATGGCTGAAATACAATTTGAAGATTTATCTTTCCATTTCCTAAAGGGATAATATAGAGGTTCTTCCCCCAAATAATAATTCAACTCTAATACACACACTTCCAACTTCAGTTTATGGTCATGCACACAAAGTTTGTTGGGGCGTACAGACTTTGTAGCACCCATTGCTTTCTACCTGGCTTTTCCAGATATGCGCAGCTAGAGTAGATGAGACACACAGCCCTGGTAAACAGCTGGGAAATAATTAGGAACACACTAAAGTCACTTTCAAATGATCACTGAGGCACGTCATGTTCTTTTGGGATACAGAGAGACCAAACAAATTTAAATGGCAGCAAAATTTTACTAATTACAAGCACATTTGCTCTTTCTCTCACACAAGACACATGCTCATCACCACTTACTTACACCCTTCTCAACTCAACTCTCAACTCCAGATACTAGCTAGACAGAAACTGCCAAAGCAAGATCCAGGATGATTAAAAGATTGGGTGTTCATGGCAGCTTCATTCTAGTCTCCCATCCATCCATCCTCTATAAACACACGCAAATATGTAATGTTATATTATTTTAATACAATTGTATTTATACAATATTGACTAGAGTTTATTAACACTTTAAATTTATATTCCTTAGAACTTTAAAAATAGAAAAAGAAACTCAACTATGGCTTTAATTTTAATATTTTCATATTCACTAATGATCAAATTTTAGCTTTTTTCAGTCATCAAATTTTAACCTATGCTTTTAAGTCTTTAAAAGTTAATGAATTGTTCTGTAGTATGAAAAAATTCAAAATCTTTACTAAATTAATACAACACTGAATACTATGGCTAAACATAGATGTATATGCAAAAACCACCATATACAATTCTTTTGAAAAAGAAATCTTACTATAAACTTAATACTAGAATACTGTGTTTTAATCTCTAGAAAGAGATCACATCTTACAGAGCAGCATGAACAGACTTTTTGGTATGTCTCCAAAGATACAGTGATTTAATAGTTAACAAACTGGCCTAATAAAGTTGATGCTGTGAGATATTCTTAGCTTTTAAAAGAAGTACAATGAAACCTCAAGTTAATCTAACCAGATTCAAAAAAGTTTGTATGCAACAAACCAGATATCTGTCTGGACATCCCATCTGAAATAATGGACACAACTGCTGTATCTAAAGTAGCAGGTGTCAGTTTTACATCTTGTACTGTCAACACAAATTCTGTCATTACCTAAAGGAGGGAAACTGCCACCAATGAAGCAATCTGATAATGAACTTTTGGGATTGATAGATACAACTCCCTGAAATTTGTCCATGAAGCAGACTTATCACTGGTACAATAAAACTTCAATTTGTCCAAGTAGCCTGTTCTGCAACTTTCTTTTTTATTCTCAGTGAAAAAAAAGAACATCTTCATCACCAGAGTGAAGGGCAATGTTTAAGGGTCAGAGGCACCATCTTGGCCTTCAGTTTTGCTAGAGGCTTGCTGGGGGGGGAAGGGGGAGAGTATCCGTTAATGGAAGACAGTGGTCCCCAACCTTTGTGACCTGGCAGCATGGTTGGGGGAGGGGAGCTCAACTTGCATGACTGATGAGCTGGTGTATGTGTGCAGCTCGACTTGCGCAAGTCAAGCTTTGTGTGTGTGCACTGGCCTGCCGCTTGCATGGCCTGATTGCAAATAAGCCACAGCCCAGTAGTCGGCCACAACCCAGGGGTTGGGGACCCCTGATGTAAGAATATCACTGAAAAGTGTGGGGTCAATGGTGCTGTGCCTTTTTCTGAGTGAGAGTTAAGAATGCATATAGAAAGAGAAGGATTCAACTCTCATCCTTTGTAAACATAATTGCAAATTTCCATATGATTTGGGGCCCTTTTTTAAGTTCTTGGAGACTTTAAGGATAAGAAGAGGTGGTTTATCTCTCAAATTTCTCCTATTCCTGTCCCTACCCTAATTTTTGGATTAAAAGATTAAAAACAATTATGGCATCAAAAGCCAGTCCTTTTGTTGGTTAGGGACCACCTGTGGTCTAAAAGTTGTGTATTGAATTTTTCCACATTTCAATAATTCAGAATAGTTTACTTGGATGATGATGACCAACTTTTGAAGATAGTCTCTTTCTCTTTTGATCTGTTTTCCTACAATACTGAAGGCATGCATTATAGGCATTTGCTATTAGGAATAATATTTACTTTGGATTTTTATTTTTAACAATTCATATTTAAATAGCAACCTTCGTTTTTCCTAAGATGCATGGAAGCGGTATTCAGTTCTATACATGTTGAAAACTAAATGATTTCCTATGGAGTGATGTAAATTCATTATTTGCATGTGGTGCTTGGCCAACCTTTATTTTATGGATTTATCAATTAAGCTGAAATAATTCAGTAGCCATTCCATCTAGAATATCTCATAGAAGTTTGAATCCTGCCTTGAAATCTGGCATGTTAGACAATGAGCCTTTTCATGGTAGAGAACATACATACATACATAAACGTGTATGTATGTATGTATGCATGTATTATAAGCTTATATAATCTCAAGGTCAGAGCACTTTACAAATAACTTTTGCATAAAGCATAGCATGCCTCAAGCAGCTGGGGTGCACAATGAAATCAGAGTATTTGCTTTCTTGAAGCATGACACTATTTATGGAAAAGTCTTTCAAGACATGCAAAAAAGAACTTGCCCTTCCTAGAAGGCCCTTCCCTTTCCATGGACAAAGTCAGATCCAGTCATCTGGACTGACTCATTTATCCCCTCTATAAAATCTTCATTTAAAAGAAGGAATGGTATGCTTACAAATTACCTCAGACATTAAATTTCCCAGAAGTGGCAATTAACACCCCACCCCCCCCGTTAATTTCTGCAATACACAGTGACAAAATGTGTACTAGTGGGGTATATAGTATATGCGCTTCCCACATAATGTCTGAATGTTTTTCCTTGAATATTCAACTGCAGTCCTCTTCCTCAATTTCAAAGAAAGGTTAGGATGCTTGCAAATTAACTCAGATATCCAACCTCTCAGAAATGGCAATGAAGTCTCCCTATGTCATCTTCCTCAGCAGTTTAGTGGAAGATTGAATCTTGAATTAGTGCTTGTATATTAATAATGTAAAAGACAGGCATCTGTAAAATACTAAACTAAATTGTTGCGGACAACAATTTTCCATTTTCATTAGCAGACTTCTTTGGAAAAGGTGGGAAAATAGACTGAAGTTACAGGAAATAAGCTTATAATGAAATGTCAGGGAAAACTTTCCTAAAAATAAGAGCAGTGGAAACAAATTGCCCAGAGAAGTGATGAGTTTTTCATCCTTCAAACAAGGCGAAATCGGGGGCAAATAAAGGAAACACTTCATCATGCAGTGCAAAGTTGAAATTATGGAATTTCCTATCATCAAATTGGAACATTTTACGCATACACACACCTGAATTTATTAGACAAATACATTATTTAACAACTATTAATCATGATGATCAAACGCTTTTGGTATTAACAGCAGTATGTCTTAGAATATTACGCATATGACTGGGAGCAACTGTACTTACCATATTTTTCGGAGTATAAGACACAATTTCCCCCTTCCCCCCAAAGAGGGTGAAAATTTGGTGTATCTTATACACCGAATGTAGCTCCCCCCGCCGGCCCCCACTCTTCGGCCACTTTTGGCCTCTGCTCGTGTTTTAGACCTGTTCCAGGCTGCAGGGATTGCCACAGACCATTGCCGCCTTCATGCCTTGCGTTTTTGGCCTCTGAACAATACGTTTCAGACCCGTTCAAGGCTGCAGGGATCGCCACAGCACATCGCCATCGATTGCAGCCTCTGTGCATTGCATTTTTGGCCTCCACGTGTCCTGTTTTTGGCCTCCGCACGCCTCGTTTTTGGCTTCTGTGAGTTATGTTTTCGGGCAGTTCCCCGCTGCCTGGAACTGTCCAAAAACGTGGTGCGCAGAGGCCAAAAACGGGACTTGAGGAGGCAGCGATTGGCAGCAGTGATCCCCGCAGCCCTGAACAGGTCTGAAACATATTGTTCAGAGGCTGAAAACGCAAGGCACAGAGGCCAAAAACGCAAGGCAGAGAGGCCCAAAATGAGAGGAACAGAGGCAGCAATGGTCTTGGCAATTCCTGCAGCCTGGAACAACTGATTGGGGGTATTCCGGGAGGCTGATCCACCCACCAATCAGTTGCTTGTGCTGAAGCTGACCAGGCTGTTTGCTATTTGCTGCAAGGACGCTATCCAGATGAATACCGATGGATGCTGGTAGGCAGAGGCAGATTTTTTTTTCTTGTTTTCGTCCTCCAAAGGTGCGTCTCATACTCCAGGGCGCCTTATACTTTAAAAAATACGGTATGCCTTAGACCAGTGGTCCCTAAACTTTCCACCTTGGCGGAGGGTACAGGGTCGGTGTGAATGGCAGGAGCACAAGTGTGAACACAAGCACCCTCTGCTCATGTGAATAGCGTTTTGCGCATGACCGGAGGAAGATTGTGCTCACGTGTGAAACTCCACTTGCGCGAGCAGAGGGTGCTTGAGTGGAAGGTACTTGAAGCTCCACTCGTATGAGTGGAGAGTGCTTGCGCCAAAACTCTATTTGCTTGAATGGAGGTTCATGCGCGATCACAAGTGCCCTCCCCATAAGCGTCGTTGATTCACACGAGCAGACCTATGTGCATAAGCATAAGAAGCTTGTGTGAGTGGAGCTTCACTGGTTTCAAACAGGCCATGGCCTGGGGATTGAGGACCCTTGCCTTTGATGGACACTGAGGAACACTAAAAAGAAGACGGGTTCTTGGACTTCTATTATGTTCTTATCTTTCTGGATTAATTGTCCGGCCTAAAGTAAAAGGCACTGCTTTAGTAAAAAGATGATCAGACTCCCTATCTCACCAATACACCTTTCAGAAAGTGTTGCTGTAATAGTGTTTCCCTTATCTGTAGGAGTTCTTTTCTAGATTTCTACATGGAACCCTCTTATCTCCCACATCTTTGATAGTTATGTCAATCTGCTGGAAGAAATTTACCCATGGTTTGGGACACATTGTCATGAATATGCTGATGACACCCAGACTGACATTTTAATTTCCATCTAAACCAGATGTAATGCATCATGGACAGATTGGCACAGCTCTAATGGCTCTTGAAGGCTGAGAAATAAATTATCATATGCAACATCCCCCCATGACTTGTATTCCTTATTGGTTCACTTGCAGTTCTGGCAGTGCCACAGATCTCAGAAAGTAGCTTCAGTAGATTGCAGAGGTAAGGAAAATGCAAACAGTGCTGTAGTACCTCCAGCAAAAGGAAAAATCGTTCTCATACACCATATTTTGGGGTGGGAGAGGGGAGGGCTCTTGAATAGAATACAAGAGAGTAGAGTAGAATTTCACATGTGAAACCAACCAGGGCATAAAAATAATCTGACCCAGTTTATCCTTCTGGGACCTCTCCTGGAGAAAATAATTTAAAATACCAGCAGTACAAAGAGTTCATCTCTACTCCCACTTGAGTCCTCAAGTGAGTCAGTAAAACCACATCAAAACACTATTGGAAGCAGCTGATGGGCTGAAGAACACAAAATACATAATATAAGCCTAAAACATCATTTTTCTTCTTTTCAACACATGTGCCATCAATGTGTTCATCCTCATCTTTTATATATATATATGTGTGTGTGTGTGTGTGTGTGTGTATGTATGTCATGCCTTCTGTCTTACTTTTAAAGAGATGTTAACAATTTATGTCACTTAGTGACATTACCTTCTTGAGATACTCCACTTTTTAATACTCTGCATTCTTCTAATCTACCCTGCAAAGACTGGTTTTTTTATTGCATTTTTGTTCCTTTATTTTTATCTTACCTAGCCTGTATAAAAGAATTGACTTATGCAGCATTGATGTTCTAGCATTCTTACATTCTTAATATCTAAGATGGTTACTTATACTTTTATTGATTCTGCCTTCCATGTAACTCCCATAGTTGGCATTTCTATTCAAAGCAATTTATTTTTCTGGGTTTCATAAAATATCTATATGAGGTTAGCAAGGACCCCCCCCGCCCCCGCATT
>JANHFL010005012.1:27138-39333 GCA_032468155.1 Oxyrhabdium leporinum
ACACGTTGTGGGCAATCTTGCACAACATGCTTAAGAGTTTGCGTACCAGCACCACAATCTCAACAAGGGGAATCTCTCCATCCCTACCCACAAGAAGGTACCTTCAACTATTCCTCTCTCAGGGTTAAACTGGGTAGATGTTTAGTAGATAGCTGTTTACGTCCTGGCAGGTGCTCTTACATACACACTCTTTACGTGTATAGCTGATCTGACTATGAAGATTCATATCCAGTTTATCTGTCCTCAACTTTCTTAAAGACAGGAGAAGTTTATACCCAGCAATGCAAACTGGTGCTTGGACACTCTCTTTGTCCTAAAAGTCTGTAGAGGTTCTCAGTAATCCAGGTCACGGTTGTTCTCTCATGACAGCCATGACTTGGGAGAATCTCTACGGACTTTTAGCTGTACAATTTGGGATGAACCCCCCCTTTCGAATGGTGTGGGAGTAGGAAGGGATTTCCAGAGGGGAAAAAACTGCAGACGACAGGAACCAGGAGCACCACTCAGGTGACCCTGGGGACACAGATAAACCTCCAGGTGCTTCAATGACTCTCTAAAAGGATGCAAAGGACCAGCTGTCTGCAAGGAGAATAAACCCTTCCCTTCCCCACCATCCAGTCAGAGCTGAAGAAGCTTCTTTGGATGAGAAGAGAAACGTCTTCAAAGAAAAACAAGAAAGTCGAGTTGCCTCTTGGGGAAAAAAAAAAAAGTACCTCTGGGACAAGCATGACCTGGATGGCTGAGAATCTCTACAGACTTTTAGCTAGACAATTTGGGATGAACCCCCTTTGAACGGTGTGGGGGTAGGAAGGGATTCCCAGAGGAAAAAAAATTGCAGGCTACAGGAACCATTTGCACTACTCAGGTGACCCCGAGGACACAGATAAACCTCCAAGTGACCTCAACGACCTTAAAAAAGGATGCAAATGATCAGCTGTCTGCAAGAAATATAAATTCTTCCATTCCCCACCATCCAGTCCAGAGCTGAAGAAGCTTCTTGGGTGAGAAGCAAAATGTCTTCAAAAGAAAAACCAGAAAGTCCAGTTGCCTCCTGAAAAAAAAAAGCACCTTTGGGACTCTCTTCGTTCTATGTTACCTCAGCTCATAATTAAATATACTCGCCCATCACTTCATTTTAGAATGGAGTCTCTAGGGCAGGACCTCTATATCTATCATTTTTCAATCTTTCACCTGAAGACAGCAGGCATGCAATCAAGATAGCGGCAATGGACAGCAGGGGGGGGGGGGGTGTCTTGCCTTCTAAGTGGGCACAGTCCCCATTTTCCAGCTACCCTGAGCAACAGGATCTGAAGAAGAGCTTTAAGCTGCATTCTTTTATCTTAGCCATGTTTTATGAGAACTATATTATGCAATTCCTATTCTGTTATCCAAGGTAAGGGTGATGCGGCCTGGTAATTGGAATGACAGAGGAGACGGGGCCCTCCTCATTCAGAGAAACCCCAAACAGAGCTCCAAAGGTCCATCATAGAAATACACATACATGCTTTACTATTACATCACAGTCGACAAAAGGCACGTGTGCAGCAATCGTTGGAAGTTTACCGTGTGGTATCTCGCAGGTTGGAAAGCAAGAACCTAAGGGCGCGATGGGTTGGGAAATTGCCAGCTAGGCTGGAAGGAGGAGTCAAGTGAGGGCCAAGCTTGGAATCGTTGCACGGCTGCAAACGGCACAGAGCTTGATTCCCTTAAGATCCATGAAGCCTTATCTAGTCGTTCCCGCGGGAAGGCAAGCAGTCCAGGAAGATTCTTGTAAGATAGGTGGTAAGCAATAAAGTTACTGACTTTAGCCACTATGGATGCTTGTTCCCGATACGACGTATTCTAACAAGTCCCCAAAAGGGAAATGTTTTAATTTCCTCCTCTTAAAAAATTTTAGGCCAGTGAAAGCAACAACATGTGGTATAAAAAAGACTGCTTAAAGGGAGCATCTGATTCATGTAACACATGAGGATTTCCATTCAAGAATGAACCGAGTTAACAAACTGAATATTATATGATATGGGAACTATTTGATCAATGGCTAGAAAATAAATATCCCCGCCCCCGCATTTTGAGATAATAGAGTTCCTTCTTCCTCCAATTCTTTAATATGCATCTGGCAAAGGTCATTTTTTTCCATGTGACAGGTCATCCCACAATAACGTTTCTGGAGCATCACAACATTCCTTGTCTTCAGAAAGAGACTGTGACATATAGTAGCTTCTACTGGACCACAGCTTTTACCACCTGTCACAAAAGGAAACACCTTATTGAAGTCCTAAGCAGTCAAGATAATCTTCTTTCTTTTCAAAATAACTCATACATACATGTGTACATACAGTACATACAGTAATTAACGGTCATCATTTTGAAACAATCAAGTCAGCCAATGAAATGTCTATCTTCTGTAAAACTAGCAGTGAAAACAATTAGTTAATTGGTTAATTGGCGTAGAAATCAGGAGACCATGAGCTCTAGTCCCACTTTAGGCATGAAAAACTGGATGGATGATTTTGGGCTAGTCACTCTCTCGCAGCCCAACTCATTTCTCAGGGTTGTTGTTGTGAGGAAAATAGAAAGAGGAAGGAGTTTTGGTATGTTTGCAACCTTCAGTTGTGTATGAAGAAAAAAAGGTTGGATGAAAATATTACTTTTGCCAGGAAGAATTATAAAACTGAAACTTGCAGCAGGAAGTTGAACAGGAAAATGATGACCTTTAAGATGTTTTGGGGAACAGACTGAAGATTCATGCCTATTCTCTTTTCTTTCTAGAGACTAAGTTATCTGCAGTTTTGGTTCAGTCACCAGACTTTATTCCCAGTTCCACCTCTACAACATCCAATGTGTTTCACATGGAAAATAAATATAAAAACTCTAATTAAAAGAGAAAAAAATGATTGTTAAAGTAACAGATGAAAGAATAATTCCTGATAGCAGAAGAGTGTTAAGGTTAAAGTCATCTTCTAAAGAAGTACAAACCATTTTCTCAAAATGTTACAGGACTTTTACTTTCAACTTTCTCAGACTTAAGTAAACTAATTCCTTATTTTAGTTTTTGTACTGGATATTAATCTAATTTTCTCTGTCTCAAGCCTCATTCTCCCACATAATTCAGGCTTCCTCTTTCCACTGTTCCTTTTTTTTTGGTCTTAAAGAACCTTTAAAAGGAAATACTAAGGAGATGATCTATTGCATCAGTGTGAGAAATCTGTGGCCTGTACCTACTTATTTACCCTCTGAGACTCCCTTGAACCAGCTATTCAGTTTTAGTAATATGGCTGCCAAAATTGATGGCTGCCTATAATTTTGAAATGGAAATATGAAATTCAGTGTAAAACAGACTTAATTAAATTAAACTACTGCAAAAACTAAAACAAAACTTCATAAAGTCTTTCATGTGCCTCAGCCTCATCAATTTTCTAGAACTGTATCATTTCATCCCTAGTTTATTCTAAAGTTGAATGTAGGACCTGCTTATCAAAAATTAGTTTACTCCTATACTAGATTGGAGTCTACAGGGAGTCCTTGACTTATGACCATTTGTTTATTGATCATTCAAAGGTACAATGGTGTTGTAAAAAATCAACTTACAACTGGACCTTGTACTTACAACAGTCACGGCATCCTCATGGTCACAAGATCAAAAATTCGTCTGTTTGGCAACTAGCATGTATTTATGACAGTTGCAGCATACTGAGTCATGTGACTGCCATTTGCAATTTTCCCAGCTGACTTTCAACAGTCAGTGGGGAAGACATGTTTGCTTAACAACTCTGTGATTCACTTAATGACTGCAGAAAAAAAGATCATAAATTGGGCATGATTCACTTAACAACTGCCCCACTTAGTAATGGAAGTTTAGGTCCCAATTTGGTCATAAGTCAAGGACTATTTCTAGAGCATTGGGAAACGTTCTTGAGATTGTTGAGCATAAAATCCTATGGCAGAAAATTACTATAAGTTCATGAGTTTTACTTTTGCTCCTGACTCAGTTTTGTTCTTTCCACAGTTGTGTTCAACTGACTAAAGTTCAGCCCAAATTTTTACAAATGGTTTTCTCAGAGTCAACTTGAGTCCCTAATGCAGCTTGGTGCTTAGAAACCAGTCTGATTAAAGTAGAGACTAGGGCTGGGGTTTCCAAAATCAAGTTATGCCTGCAAAAATGTATTTCCTTCTTGAAGACTTGACCTCTTTAATATTACATGACATCTTCTGTAGTAAATCCTGAAAAAGCTGAAGAGATTTTTTTTTCATCTGGTGATCTGTCCTTCATTTTTCTTTTCGGGGCACAATGAAATTGTCAGAACAAGAAACCCTATAGAAAAGTCTGTCAAATCTGTTCTAAAGTGCAAATATAAACTTTGGTCTCTACTTTCCTTATAGCAATTGACCTATAATTGTGCCTTTGTTACATCTGAACTGCTAAGTTGTTAGGAAGAGACACATGAAAATGCTGCAGCCCTTCTTCAACCAGCCTTATGGGAATGGTTATAGATGGAGAAGTTATGTGGTAACTTTGTCCAGACATGGTTAAAACAATTTAGTGAACAATGCTCTTTCATCAAAACAGCCACCAGAGTAGAATGTTCTTTCATGAGGAAAGAATACATATTCTATCAGATGTGCTGGGAACATGGTCTTGTACTTAAGTTGTAACAGTAATTTTTCTGTTGCCTAAATTTATTTCTAATAATTCTGTTCAGGTGTTGATCCAGCAACTTCCTACTCTTTCTTCACCAACTGTGGTTTTCATTCTTGAGAGTTCCCTGCAGTGGGATATTCTTTGTCTGTTTCTGGCTGAGAAGCATGTAAGGCAGGAATTAAAAGTGGTATCAGAAGTGTTATCCAGGTAGTCTTAAATTTTTGGCTGTTCCATTTAATGATGTTTCAAAGTTACTACACTCGGAAAAAGTGACTTATAATCTGTCCTTGTAATTTATGATAGTTGCACCACTCCCACAATCATATGATTGCAATTTAGGCAACTGACTTGCATTTATGACAGGTTGCAGCATCCTGTGGTTATGTGATCGCAATTTATGATCTTCCCAGCTGATTCCTGATAAGCAATGTCAATAGTTTCCCTTAACAACTGTGCGATGCATTTAATGATCATGGTAAAATTTGAGTCTGGTCATGTCATAATCAGCTTTATGACTATACTGACTTATGATGGAAATTCTGGTCCCAACTGTGATAATCAATTGAGGACTAGAAGTAGATCAGTCCAAACATGCATACAAAAAAAAAGCAGCATATATTAAATAATAATATGAACTCTCATTACTTGAGGAAATGAAGTCTGATTGTCTGATAAGCACCTCTCACTACATGAATAAAGTCCATCCAGATCAGTGGCTTTCATGTCCCTATTATTGTTGCTCTGGAGTTATCTGTTTTGCATAGTTCTTTGCTGTTTGCTGAAGTACCTGTACAACAAGATGATTAATAACCAGTGTTTTTTTCTGCTAAAAAGAGTAAGTGTATAAAAAAAATACAGGTAATCCCCAGGTTACGAGCATCCCCTTAGTGAACATTTGAACTTACGCGATAAGTGACCCCTAGCATTTACGAACATGGCCTGAAACTATGAATCTTGCAGCACCAGGTCAGTTGTTCGCCCTTATGAATAACCGCAGAGGGCTCTTCAACATTTGTCTTGCATGTTGCCAGCTGATCCATCCAGTGGATCCACCCCTCAGAAGCCCCGTTTGGGAATCCAGAGGCCTCCCCAGCACATTGCAGGCCAAAATGGAGCCTCTAAGGGCTGGATTTGGCCTTCCGACATTCCATTCAGCCCTCCGTGGGCCTCCCCCATCTGGTGCAGGCCGAAATGGAGCTTCCAGAAAGACATATGTGCTACTGGGTTAAATGAGGTGGCTCTACAGCCAAGAACAAGTCCAAGTGCTACCAAATATATAGGAAAAATAAGTAAGGCACTGGAAGAAACGGAACATCTATTACATATTTGGACAGAACAGCAAATGAAGAAGACATCAGTGTCATTATTATCATAATAAAAGAGGAAGTGTTAGCAGTATCTGCAGAACTCCGAACAAGAACAAAAGGCAGAAAATCTTGACAAAGTGACTTTCTCAAATGTAGGTGCTATCAGTATTATTTATTTTGCTTAGTAATGTTTGGGTTACAAATATGTTTTCATTTCTGAGCTGATTGACCCCAACTCGGTTTTTCCCATAAACACATATTGCATGATTTTGCATAGCATGAGGATTTCTGGAAACACAACTATTGTGCTATAGGGTTGTGCAAAGGAATTCTGGGACTTTAAGTCCACAAGTCTTAAAGTTGCCAAGTTGTGCTATACAAAACCTGACTACTATGTAGTTTTGTTTCCTGTCCCCGTATGTAAGGTCCTGCCTCTCCTCCTTTACTCAAGACAGTAAAAACTCTTGAAACTTGGTATTTAAAAAGGAACCTTTTATTGAGCAGAAATGACAGCAGAACAAAGGCAAAGCGGGTTCTAAATCCCTAGACAATACGGTACCAGAAACAACTCCCACCCAATGATGAATTGGGGGGGGGACGGGACTGAACGTACGAACAGTGTGCTGGAACAATATTTAAGATGTTTTATTAACTGTCAACAAGATAACTGGACTTTTACCTTTTGCAGAGGTGGCATTCAATAATTCAATATATTCAAGTACAGGTTTCACTCCTTTTAGAGTAGCTGCAGGTCAGGATTTCAGCTATGCCTGAATTACCCACGGAGAAACCCACCATCCCTTCTCTGAAGGAGTGGATGGAAAACTTACAAAACACCTGGCCAGTAGTTAAGACTAGTTAGAAGGAAGCTAGAGAAGCTTTCAAAATCCTGCAGAACAAAGGCAAAGCAGATTCTAAATCCCCCCCAGGCAATAGTTAGAAATAAGGTACCAGAAACCCTTCCCAATAGTCCGATGGGTATTCAGCCAATCCACAGGTGCGAAGATGTTATTGTACCAGCCATCCTGAGAACTAGATAAGCCATCGTTCCCAGGTTCATCTTCTGGCAGTTTACAGAGTGAAAGAATCCACATGGGCTACCCCCCCCCATACATTCCCCAAAAGGTGAGAAAATCTCATATCGCTCAGGATAAAGGTTATAAAATAGCAGCTTGTCATAGGGTTTCCCCTCCCTCCAGTTGAATGGCAGTATCCCTTTAGGGATCTGTACTTGAATGTACTGAGTTATTGAATGCCACCTCTGCAAAAGGCAAAAGGGCAGTCCAGTTATCCTGTTTATAGTTAATAAAACATCTTAAATATTGTCCCAGCATGCCATTTGTACGTTCAGCCCCCCATTTGTCATAGGGTGGTGGGAGGAGCTTAAACCCTGGGTGGTGCCAAGCAAGCTTAGGAACGCCCTCCAAAAATTTTTATGTGAGTTGGACCCCTCTATCGGAAATGATCCTTTGAGGGGCTCAATACAATTGATAAATGTGTATCAGGAACAGTTTAGCCAAGCTTTTGGCAGCTGGAATCCTTTGGCAGGGGATAAAATGAACCTGTTTGGAAAACAGGTCCATTATGACTCAAATAACTGTATTTCCTGTGCACTCCAGCAATTCTACAATGAAGTCCATGAAAATCTCCCTCCAGGATGCTGAAGGTTCGGCGACAGTCTGTAAAAGTCCCGAGGGTTTTTCTTGCCGTCTTTTTGCTGCAGCACAAATAGGGCAGCTAGTTACATAGCTTTCAATGTCCTTCTTTGATGAAGGCCACCAATATTGTGTCTTAATAAGGTGCAAGGTTTTTACAAATCCAAAATGCCCAGCCAATTTGGAGTCATGGCATCTTGTCATGAGGCTTATTTTCTGACTGGCTGGGACATATAGTTTTCCCCCTACCCAAGCCAGATCGTCTTTTATTAAACTGGTGTTTTTGTGGCTTAAGAACCATTCATCGGTGACTGGAGCTTGCTTAAAAGCCTGGGTAGTGGCATTATCTGTAAGTGTCTGTTTGGCCTGAGATCTGGTGATTACATTTTGTGCTAGCTGACTATCTTGTAGCATAGCTTCACACTGTTGTATTGTGATTTTCTAGATAAGGCATCTGCTAGCAAGTTTTTTCTCCCAGGAAAATATTTGAGGGTAAAATCAAAGCGTTTAAAATATTGGGCCCATCGCACTTGCTTTGGGAAAAGCTTTCTTGAGTTTTGAGGGCTTCTAGATTTTTGTGATCAGTCCAAACAGCAAAAGGGATTTTACTTCCCTCCAAAAACTGTCTCCAAGTTAGAAGCGCCCAACGTACTGCATATGCCTCTTTCTCCCAAATAGCCCATCTTTGCTCAGTTTCTGTTAGTTTTTTGGATGCGTAAGCACACGGTTGAAGTTGTTCCTGCTCATTTCTTTGGAGCAGGACCACACCTATTGCCACATTGCTGGCATCCGCCTGTATGACAAATGGCTTCTTTGGGTTTGGGTGCTTTAGGATTGGTTCCGCCAAGAATAACCGCTTGAGTTTTTCAAATGCCATTTGGCAATCCATTGTCCAGTTTAAAGGTTATTTTGGCTTTGGGTTACCCTCCCCTTTCGTTTTTAGAAGGTTGGTTACGGGGAGAGCAATTTGTGCAAAAGTGGGAATGAATTGGTGGTAAAAGTTAGCAAATCCCAAGAAGCCCTGCAGTTGCTTGTGTGGCTCAGGGTGCACCGAACCGCCTGCATGAGTGGCACCTCCCAGCAGAGGAAGCTGAGATCGATATGGCCAGAAACCAGTACCGAACAGGTTGGGTGTGGAAAAAATCCCCACCACAAGGAAAATGGGAGCGCAATCTGCTTTAGTGCCAAAATCGTCAGCCTGTTTTAAATGCAGGAAAGAAGGACATCGAGCAATGGGATGTCGCTCAAAAACGCCGGCCAGAAAACCAGATCGCACGTTGGGGTAAAACCCACCAAGCCAAATCAACGGGGATGAGAAACCGCCCTAATAAGCAGAGAGACTGTCGAGTTTCAGGACTCTCATCCGCCCTTGGGGAATGAAACTCTGGCATCCCAGCAGGAAGAACCAACCCCCTTTGGGAGCGAACCAAAATATGAACTGCTGGTAAGCAACCCAATTGAACCGCTTATCCTTCCCCTAAGACTGTTTATACCCAGTCGAGACAGAAAAGTAAAAATCTCTGCATTCCTAGATTCAGGGTGCACCCGTTGCCCAGTAAGTCCAACCCCGGTGGGGAAGTTAGGAATAAACTTGAGACTGAAAACCCTGAAGGAGTAGATGGAAAACCAAAACACCTGGCCAGTAGTTAAGACTAGCACTGAAGGAAGCTAGAGAAGCTTTTAAAATCCAGGCAGACAAGAAGAGGGTGGAACCCAAACCATTTCACATAGCGGATAAGGTTTATTTGTCCACCAAATTCTTACAATCCTTGCAACCCTCCAAGAAATTGGGACAAAAATTCATTGGAGCTTTCCTTATCACCAGAATCATAAACCTGGTAACAGTGGAACTACTACTACCTAAAACACTTATACAGATACACCCAGTGTTCCACATTAGCTTGCTCAAACGGGAAGTCACATCCTCCCTCAGACCACAAGCTCCTACACCACCTACCCACCTCATGGTGGAGGGTGAATAACACTTTGAAATCAGGGAAATCGATGATTCCAGAACTCATAGAGGAAAAACCCAATACTTAGTAACATGGAAACATTTAACCTCATCCCCCAAAAAATGGGTAAAGAAAAAACACGTTAAAGCTCCCACACTCCTGAAAAGGTTTCATACCCAATACCGGAATAAACCATACTAGCATACTGTAATTAATTTTTCTTTCTCTCTTTTACAGGTGGATCTCTCTTTTTTCTAAAGAGGGCAGCATGTCAGATTCCTAAAGTGATACTGCCATTCAACTGGAGGGAGGGGGAACCCCATGACAAGCTGCTATTTTATAAACTTTATCCTGGCGCCTGAGCACTCTGAGATTTCCTCATCTTTTGGGGAATGTATGGGGGGGGGGGAGGAGGAGAGGCAATGTGGATTCTTTCATTCTGTAAACTGCCGGAAGATGACCCTGGAAACACTGGCTTATCTAGTTCTCAGGATGGCTGGTACAATAACATCTTCGCACCTGTGGATTGGCTGAATACACATCGGACTGTTGGGAGGGGTTTCTGATACCTTATTTCTAACTGTGTTGCCTAGGGGTGGGATTAGAATCTGCTTTGCCTTTGTTCTGCTATCACTTCTGTTCAATAAAAGGTTCCTTTTGAAATACCAAGTTTCAAGAGTTTTTACTTTCTTGAGTAAGGAGGAGAGGCGGGACCTTACACAGACTGTGAGGAAACCTAATTTCCATCTATCTCCTTGTACTGCTAATGACCAAAACTGACGTCTGACCATGTGAGAACTAACCTCTTACACTAAAATTCCATTTACTTGTCAAGTTCTATCCCCACTTTCAATTTATACACTGTATTACATTGAACAAACTATTTTTTAAATGGGAATTCCATAAGGCCTTTCTAAATTACATAGTTGTGATAAAGGCAGAACCAAACAAAGGCAGGTCCCACCCCCAAGTCCTTTCTTACTAAGAGCAGATGCTGTGGTTGTATCAGACAGGTGAGCATACATACATACATACATACATACATACATACATACATACATACATACATACGTATTCTTCAGAAGATATTCTTATTTGCATTATTCTTTTATCATTTACCATATTACCATTAAAAAGACATTTTTAATGGTAGGTGGGCCAAAATCCAGTTGGCTACTTAATGTTAATAATGACCTGCGTGCGCGTGCGCACACACACACACACACTGTCAGTGTCTTTTGTGCTTGCTTGCTAATCAGCTGCCATAGAAACGGAGGGGGGGAGTTTGGTTTTTGGGAGGGGAAGTGAGCTGGAGTAGATATGGCCTCTGTGTGAACCAAAAGGGAGGGATGCTCTCATGATCACTGCACAGCTGAATGGACTTGTTTACGCCTAGCCAAGGTCAACCATCTCGGCATACCAAATGGGGTAAAAACACCTGAAGATGTGCCTCACATGGCACCATACAAAATGTGGATTGGACATTCAGTCTGGGTCCCTGGGGGGAGGGGTTTTGGGAAAACTTTCAATATGTGACTTTGCGCCTTTTGCCTCAGAACTTGCTTTTCTTTCGTTGCTATCATTTCAGACTCAGTAAAAGTACCTCTTCTCTACCAACATGGAGTTGGGGGTTTTCTTTCTTGGGTTTTGAATGGAGGCATGCCTGACATTAAGCAAGATCTGCTTTATCAGCCAACCCGGACATAAACTCTACCGTGGGGGCTAAGCAAATAATGTCTAACCAAGGCAGCAATGAAGAGGACTTGGGAGCTGCTGGGTCAATCCTTCCCCAGTACTTATGTGGTCAGGAGGAGGCTGAGCTGCTGTCAGAGTTGCAGGCTGAAGAGAAGCCGGTTTGAACAAAATGGTCCTTGGGCATAGGTCAAATGGAGATTCTGGACTAGCTCCCCCCTGGAGTAACTGCTGCCAGACACCGGCGTGGAGAAGCTTCCTGGCAGGAGGCTGACAAAGAAGACCTGCTGACCCAGGCCCTGCATCTCCTGCACGGAGCTCTTGAAAGTCAGAGAGCACAGGAAAGGTATGCCTTGCCTGCCCGGGAAGAGGCTGGAGAAGCAGTGGGGGGAGCAGAAGCTGCTGCAAACCCAGAAGTGATTCCTGTAGCTCAGCCAGGGCCAGCATAGGTAGCAGGAATTCAAGCAGGAGTCGTAGCCCAGCCCCTCCGGTGGAGGGGGGCAGTTGCCCAGAGATGCCGAATTCCAAAGTTCCTCAGCTAGAAGTAAAATACAGAGGAGATCCCAAAGCTCTGGAGTTTTTCCTAGCCCAAGTTTGGAATCATATGCAGGAGTATAGTAAGGACTTTGCTTCGGAAGCAGCCACAGTGAGATGTGTCATGATGGCCCTGGAAGGGACTGCTGCTGATTGGATGGTCACCTTTCACAATAATGATGCCCCCCAGCTGAGGGATTACAATCAATTTATGGTGGCACTCTGTGCACTGTTCGAGGACCCCCTAGCTGAACGCAAGGCTAGGACCAGGGCTGAAGTCCATAAACCAGGGGTGGAGGTCAGTGGCAGAATATACGCAGGAGTTTCAAGAGGTGGCCTGCCACATGCATGGTTGGTCCCCAGAGGCCCTGATGGAGTGCTATAAAGATGGGCTTAACAATGACATCTAT
>JANHFL010005012.1:51702-86788 GCA_032468155.1 Oxyrhabdium leporinum
TCTGTCTGTCTGTCTGTCTGTCTATCTATCTATCTATCTATCTATCTATCTATCTATCTATCTATCTATCTATCTATATCTAATGATCTTTGTGTTTTTTTATTTTCTGTCATTATTTTTTAAAGCAATAAAAAGGACTTTAAATTCTATAAACTAGTTCAGAAATAACTTTAAATGTTCCCACATTTTTATATAATAGGCAAAATCTCTGTTCATTAAATATCCGTCAGGCAATTTTAAATCTACAAAAGAAGACTGTTTGGATAGAAAGACATTCTTTTAATCTAGTGAAGTCTAGACCTTCTGTGTTTATGAGTGGGAGATCTTTTTATAATGAACATGAAAGAACAATGCTTATATAAGAAGTCAATCCAGATCAAATAAATAATAAATGAGGAAGATCAGACAGATAATGCTATAAAACTTTAACACTTTTTAAAGTTCAAAGGTCTAATTTCTTTTTAAGAGGTCTAATTTTCCCTTAAGAGGCTGTAACAAACACATAATTAATATTGCAGAAAAGCAGTCGAGGGAAGAAAACCAACAACAAATGCCTTCTTTTAATGTATTTGGACAATAAGACCCACACAGTATTCTGTAAATGCAATCCTCTCCCTCTATGCTGGTATTCCCACAAATTAAAAAGAATTTATTGTTACTGTAGTTCCCCCTTTTCCCAAGACAAAATGGCTAAAGCATGCCGAAAGCTAAAATTAGAACTCAAAAATAAAACAGTGGCTAAATCAAAGCTAAAGTAAAGCTCTAGTTGGGATTTTGTTAACAATAAGCAAAAGAAAGAAAGAAGTTGTCGAGCAAGGGCAGAACAAATGCTTTTTTTATCTTTGTCCTCCAGATGTCTGGAAAATTTCTCACAAAGACTCCTTAGATGGTCTTCCAGCCTGTCCTTACCCAGAAGAGTACAAGTAGCTTTGAAAAGGGCATTGGACTGCATCTGTGATGCAATGAGTGGACAAATAGAAATGTTTTGCTGCCTTTATTACCATGGCATAAGCTCAAATATGGGGTAGTCAGATTGGTCCTCATTTTATGCCAAGGCCTTCTAGTCATCTCTTGATTTGCTTCATTTCCTGGAATGCCTAAGGAAAGCAAGGTGTTCCCTTCGGTTGGCAGGCTGGGAGACACCATTCAAGTACAATTTTGCCTAAGACTGCTACTATCTTCCCATTCCAGCAGTTAGTCCTTGGCAGAACTGCCTATTACCAGCTTGGGTAACCCTATCTCCTTTTAACAGGTGGTTTGTGGCAGATCCAGAGGTGGGCTGCACATAATGTAACAACCAGTTCGCCTAGCGCAGAACCGAAAATGTGGGCGCACACCATCCGCACGGCTGCAAACACAGAACGATTTCATGCACGCGGCAGCCGTGGTGAGTAGAGCAGACGAGGTGCGAAAATCAGCTGGGCTGCGTGGACGGGGTGAGCGAGCCAGAGAGTGAGATATAGAGGACGGGTTAGTGCTGTGGCGGGTCCAGCCAGTGGTCGGAACTACCGGTACGGGGAAACTGGTCCGAACCAGCAGCAGCCCACCACTGGGCAGATCATAACTTAGGAGGTGAAGGTGCAATATTTTCTAAAAAAAAAAAAAAAATTGCTTATGACAAAAGTATCAGATCAGCTAAAACCACAGCAACTTGTGCAAAGAACCCCCCCTCAAAATTCCAACACCAATGAGATTAAAACATGCCATAGTATTTAATGTATTTTGTTGTCCAAAACATGTTTCTAAAAACTGTGTTTTCAACTGCTCCTAAATTGTGGAAATACTCTTGTCATCTTCAAACTACAACAAGAAATTACATATTTCAGTCCATGCTAATGAATGGAAATACACCAAAAGGAGAATTCTTACAGTAGAAAAAAGGTGTCCCAATTAAATAAATATGAGTCATCTATTTAGCTGCAGTGGTATTAATTCTTGGCTACTTACAACATATTTTGTAAGGAGCTACTGCTGAAAAAGTATATTGAAATTCGGCAAATAATAAATTTGAATGAATAAAAATAGTGGTCCAGAAATCAAAAATGGATCAGCCAGGTTGATAATTGCTGCAACATTTGGAATAAAACAACCATATAGTTTTAAAGATTAATTAACCTAATTTGGCATACAAAATATTGATTGAACAATTTGCTAACTAAACTCTGGAAAGTCATTGTTCAATTGATATCAAAGGTGAGGAACTTGCAGGTGTTATTACAACACTTGGATTTCTAGGTATCATGGCTCCTAGCACCGTTGGTTACACTGATTGAAGATGCTGGAAAAGATAATTCAGCAGTACTTGGAGGGCCAATTATTCTGCTTTCTTGCAGTATTCTGAGCTGTATGGACTAAAATAGGTCATATACAAACGGATGGAGAAGCCTATGAATAATGATAATCTCTAACAATAGTGTCCCCATAGATAACAAAAATAGAGCTGGGTACAAAATTAAAAGTAAAGCTGAAAACAATGGGGGAAAAAACTCAAAAATGCTAAAGATGTTAACAACTATCTCAAGAGGGAGGTTAGAAGCATGTGACAGCTAGATATATTCTTATAATCCCTCCTTCTTCAATCTGGTGCAAACTGGATACACTGAACTAAAACTCCTACATTCTCAGATAGGCTGGCCAATAGCCAGCAGCAAATATAGAAAGCTTGGGTTGGGAAAATTTAGCTTAAAAGGAACCAGTCAAATTCTTAGAAAATTTTAAGTAATGTAATTTGGCTGCTGCTAATAATGATAAAGGTTGAATCATTCACCAGATATTAACAAGAATTTGGACTATTATGATTTATGACAATTTCTATATAGATGTTAGGTTTGCAGAGCGGCATTCTTCTGTTAGTTACTCTGTTGTTTATTAACTTCATTTTTATCTGCAAGAATCTGATGATTCTTAAGAACACTTTACAACATAGAAATTATAGAAATGTGATTTATGCATTTCATGTTATGTACATAACATGAAGAAAAAAGTTAAATTAAGCTATGCTACAATCTATCTATTTGTTCTTAAAAGATACCTCACTCAAATAAACAGAAATTCTTTTTAAGTATACAGGCACACAAACAAGCTACATATTACTTAATAATTAAAGCTACTTCCAATACTTTTTGTTTTTTTCAAAAGTTTTGTAATTGTTTGGATTAAAATGATACATTATATTATGACCACATACTAAATAAACTACAAAAGCTATTTAAACAATAGGATTTTGATTCCTGTTATTTGAAAAGTTGTAAGAATTTACTCGGCAGTTTCTAAATCAGTAACTGGCAAAAACACAGCTACTGGGATCAATTTTAAAGGTCTAAGTGAAAGGAAACTATAAACAATTGGCTCCAGATGTAATTACACTTGGTTGGAACCCACTGAAATCAATACTATTTTGTTAGCATCATTAATTACTTTCTATGAATCTCTTCTAAATCTGTATTCAATTCCTTTCAATAAGGACAATTCCATATAACATCACTTCAACTTCTCAAGCTTGAATTTTCACTCATGTTGACCTCAGAATAAACCAATCAATGCTTTCCCTCAAGTTGATAAATAAAAAGCCTGAGTACAATTAGTGCCCTGCCCAACCTTTTGTCAATGAAAAGTAGAAACGAACAAACAAATCCTTTCATATCAAAATAAACAAACAAACTCTTCCATATAAAAAAGTAAATTCATTAAACTATCCATTATTCTTCAGTATGCATTGTGTGCATTCATCTCTGGAAAGTCATTCATCTCAACATCTGCAATGAGATATTTAGCTAAATCATTCTTCCTTTATTGAACATCCTATGGACATCTGTGAAGGTTTCTAGTGGCAAGATCCATTATACTTTTTTTCACCAATTATAATCATGGTTGAAGGCTGCACTTGCAGCAAACATGGAGCAACACTTTTTACCTGGAATGCATGCTTTTTAGTGAATAAATCATGGAGCTCATTGGAAGGACAGTTGTGGATTTCTATGTCACAACTCTTTCTATTCCAGCTCAATTTAAGAACAGAAATTTTTAAACCTCAGCAGTCTGGCACTTTTCACATTTGTTGGTCTCCTGAAAAACAGAAGCAGGAAACTGACAGAACTGTTGTCCGCCCATATTAAATTAAGACAGGATTCCTTTTAAAGACCCAGCCAATGGGAGACACACAACTCCTCCAACAGAGAAATGGACTCAAGCAATCTCAATAGAGCTTCACCATTGTAAAAAGAAGGATCTGGTTTACTTGAAATGAAAAACCCATATATGTTTTTGAATTCATGCTAAAACCTCATGTAGAAGTGACCTAAAATTCTGTTGTTAGGAAGTTGGATGGGGCAGGGGGAGAACAGGTTCAGTGTAGCCACATCCTAGAAGCTCTAAGGATACAGTATATCTAGTACAGGGGTGTCAAACTGGTGACAGCTGGCCAGATGTGTAATATGCACGAAACACCCATCCCAGCTCTGCAAAAAACATCATGAAACGTCACATGACAGCATGGTGATGCATCAAGTTTGACACCCGTGATCTAGTAGGTTAGAATGTTATAGATTTAGTTTGGCAAGATTCTATCCATTAGGTAAAAGCAAATAAAGGATTGAACTTGACTAGGTATCTCGTCTCTGGACATGGGCCTGATAATCTATCTTTCCTCAAATAAACTACAAGGTATTAACTAGGAGCTGGCTTCAAGTTTAATGCTGTAATTATAGACCCACTTATAATTACCACAATACCCAGTTAAAACTATGGGAATTAAGCCACTTGAGTCTTGACCTTCCATTGATTTCAAAGGAATCTAAACATATCAAACTTAATTTGAATTGAATCCAATGCTTGTATAAATCGGTTCAGTAGGGAATGCACTGCATTCTGAACCAAGGCTAGGAAACTATGGAAAGTAGCCTTAGCTTCATGAAAGAAGTACCATTTTCATCTCTATGTTGAAGGGATGCAGAAAGTTCTGACTCCAACTGGGAAGAAAGATTGAGCAGGTGTAGCAAAGAACTTATCGGCAGAACCACACAAACTGCAGTACTTTTAGAAAAAGATGTCAAATAAATAAATAAACTGTGAATTTGTAATATAATTCAGAATCTTAGGAGCTGCGCTGGAAATTGAGGATGTGAAACATGACTGCTTTCTATGCTATAAAACTGTCCACAGTAAATTCATATAACACAGAGAGACTGAGAATATTTTAGGCATTTGATTCCTTATTTTTTTTCTCCATTAGCTTTTATTTTCACACACACACACGTGCACGCATGCACACACACACGCACACGATATATAGTGTTGGTCCTGATTTCTGTTGTTATCTGATTGCTAGGAGTGAGGGTGAAATACTGATCATTTTAATCAAGAACTTGATTTTTTTTATATTTCACAACTATAAATGAAATGATTCATGACTTATACATTCAAAAAATAAAAATTAATTACCAACCAATTGGTATTGATTGCTAAATAACTGACAAGATAATCACCATTTTTATAACTATGTTGTCAGCTCCTACAGTTATGAATGGAAATAGGAAATCTAACATTAGGACAAAAATAGTAATGAAAACTGGCCTTCCTATTTTTACAAAGGGACCCAAATACGTTTGTTTTTTTCCCCTGCCATGTAAAATATCTTAGTCTTTACAGTGGCACGATAGTGCATGATGCTACAGTATAGTGTTTTGAAGTTAAGAAAGTATTTCTGTTCAAGGAAACAACTTATATTATCGTATGGTGCCTGTATCTAACATCCAATACTGGTAGTATAGCAGCTGGTATAGGTATTATAATGCTAGAATTCTTTCTAAAGTCTTTACACTTTGGATATTTGTTGGTCACCAGCAAAAAGCTCATGACTGATTCAAACAGCCATGTTATTTATCATGCACTATAATGCAATAATAAGCCTGTTCTACAAAGTGCATTCTATTTATATTAAATCCATTTTAAGTTTTCCCTTGTGTGAAAAAAATATTTTTAGTTGCAATTCCCAACATAACAGTATTTCTTTCAAATTCCCTAGTTTTTCTTGCTATGGCAATTGGCAAAAAGGCTCACTCCAACTTATGCATTTTTTTTTATCCATAGTCTGTTATTTATTTTTAAGTCTACTTTTTTAAACCATGGTCTCTAATTCATTTGGGCATCATGAGAAAAAAGCTGTAGTAGAAAAATAGGGAGTTAACATGTTGGATCTTTATGAAACAGATTCTAATAATTGTGTATTTCTTACTGCCATTATAAAAAGAAGGTCTTAACAAAAAGTATTGCAATAAAACAAAACCACTGTCTCACCCTGTGCAAAAGATTGCATATAGTTTAGAGCAGGATATTATAAACAATATTATCTACATTAAAAAATATAAAATGAAAAGGCTCAAATTCCCATTCATAAGCTGTTCTAGAAAAATTATAAACCAACCCTACATTTAATTTTATTTTAGCATGACTGCTTGAAACAAAATTAATCTCAAGTTGCCACACAATTAGGCCATGATTTCTCTTTTGACTCTGATATTAGAAAATCATCAATTTAGACTAACCAGTACCATTTTTGTCTTCCCTCATTAATTCCATTCCATTGGTGACAATCTTGTTTAAATGCAACAAGATATAATAGTTGACATTTTACTGTATTAGATAAAATGTTTGAGATGGGAATTCTGTTATTCAACGTAAGTTAAGAATTTAAGTGCCTTAAGAAATTAAAACAAACATATAAATGATCTATAAAATCTTGAAAGACTATTGCATGCATGTAAATCTAGTGTAAAAAAGCATTTTAGAAACACAGATTA
Organism: Oxyrhabdium leporinum; assembly: GCA_032468155.1. Lineage (NCBI taxonomy): Eukaryota > Metazoa > Chordata > Lepidosauria > Squamata > Cyclocoridae > Oxyrhabdium > Oxyrhabdium leporinum. The sequence continues at coordinate 58,500 of JANHFL010005012.1, forward strand.
AAATGTTTTATTTTGAATTTGGAGACACAGTAAGTACAATTCAATGAAAGCTGATATTTCATAGACTTACAGAGTCATAAATTACACAAATACACAAGAAATAGAATAGGAACTACCTCCTATTTATGCAACAATACAGTTTGAAGCAAGAAAAATAGACAGTTTCGTATATTAAATCGTAAAAGAAACCGACAAAATATATCAATGCCCAAACTCTCAGTGATGCTCCAGTAATTACTGACCATCATTGAATTGTATCATGTCCAAATGCTATCATGTATTGTTCTGTTCCTCACAAGTTATAAGTTAAGGCATCAATGTCCAACTTCTGCCAAAGATGAACTATTCATAGGTATTCCTATCATTCCTTACTTCTGATATTCCATTTTTTCTTCAGCATTGCTAAGAACTTCACTTGAAGCACTTGGAGATATGTTTCAGAATGGCCTGTTCCAAGAGGTTAATCCTAAATAACAAATGTCCAAAATGTAATGTCTGGGAAATAATTCTAGCATTATAATACTTATACTAGTGCTATATTACCAGTATGTTGGATACCAGCACCATATGGTATGGCAATATTAAGTTGGACTATTCTGAATCAAGTCTGAGATTTTGCTGTTCTACTACATGAAACAAATCCACGAATTAAATAAAACAAAACATATTGTCAGATTTGATAAATTCCAGATATAAAGCCTCATATAAAAAAACTTACCATGATGACCCTGTCACCACAGAAGTCAAAGTGAGGCCCAACCTTATGCGATGTCATTGTTTAAATCTACAATGCGAGAATATACATGATCTATAATACTGTATTATGAAGTAAAACAGACTTGATTTAAACATAATCAAATAAGAAGAGAGCTGTAGAATAATTTATTACAATTCAGGTATGGAAACCTCTGTATCTCTTATATATAACATCCTCATTAGATTTACTGAAAAATGAATCCACACACTCTGGTACTGAACGGTTTCTCGCATGATGTAGGAGGTAGGAGTATTATGTATGTTCATGGCCTTGAGTTATATAGTAATAAAGGTGGGATAAAAATCTAATACATAAATAAGACATAAATAAATGAAGCCGCTAGGGTGAAGAGAGTTCTAAGTTATTTTTTTAGCGTATATGAGAAAGGATGCCCCGGGTTTATCCCTCAAGTTATTATTGGGCTCCAACTTTTGTGAAGTCTTGTTAGCACAGACAATGATGATAGATGATGATGATGTGCAATACAACATATACAGAACGACAAATTCTCCAACTGATCTAAATGCTTCATGCTGTACTGCTTGATACAGAAAATATTCTGCAATGCATACCAGAGATGGATGCCTAATCTGTTTGAATGTTCTTGATTTAACTGTCTCCAGGGAAGATCTAAAGCATTAAAAATCAAAGAACTGATCCATATTAAAATCCATCCATTATAATAAAAGGAAGAATATGAGTCATAGCATTTTTAATACTCATATTCTTTCATATTACTTAGTACATGCGGATCTCTACTTTCATACCCAGAAACTCAATTTTCTCTTTTAACTGGAGCACATAATTTACAGTGTTGTATAGCTTTTATGAAAAGTTTTAGCTCTGCTGCACGAACTGCTAACATCGGCATTGACAAAAAAGTGAAAAAAGAAAAAAGACTGCATCCCACAATGGTTTTCTTTTTAAAAATGCATTTATATATTATAATTTGATGTGTTGACAGTTTTTGAAGTACAGTCCGATGTAAACTTCAAAAGATAATGAATATTTCATTACTACAGAGCTGACAGAAAAAGTTCAAAATTAGGACACTGAGGCTATTTATAGACACTCAGCCATATTTAAGGACTACAATTATATTCCCTGAATGGTTTGGAATGATTTTTCCCCATTTTACAGCACTTGAGGGTGTTAGCAAAAACTGCCTGCACATCAAGATCTTTCAAGGAGGCCAACCAACAAACCTCCATGGAGCTGAGATGTTTAAACCACCGATTTCCCTAATGTCTTGCTTCCTTTGCCTCACAACTATTTCCACTCTTCTGATCTCCAAAATAAACAGTGTACACTTCTCTTCAGCATCCTGAACATTTCTTATTTTAATGCTTTATTTACTTCTCTCCACTGTGGGTGGGCTTGGTTTAAAACAATGCTGAATGAAGACCTACTTTGTGAAAATGAACAACGAAGACTTCAGAAGCAACTCATACAATAAACCTAGTTACACATTGCTCAAGGCAGTATTTCAATACACAATGAAAACAGGATCCTCTCAAAAATACTTTTTGTATCATTGGTCAGGAGTGGAGAACCACAAAATGTTGTTATATTTATACCTCCTGACATCTTTTGTTCAATCCCATTTGGAAGACTACAAATTCCAGTTTTAATCTGAATGGTGGAATCTATAGCCTTGCAACATTTCTAAAGAGTTAACAGTGATTAAAGCTTACTGTATCAGTTCAAAAATAAAAAATACGCAGTGTTCATTCAATTTTAACCATCACTTTGCACTGCATACGATGACATTTATTGATTCCCATGGCTTTTTTTCCCCTTTAGATCTCAACAGAGTCTTCTGCATAGCTTCACATTTTCACATCTACTTTAATTTATTTGTATTTGATTTATATGATCATTTATAGACAATCCACTTCTCAAAAAGCTTGAGGTAATTTTCATACATAGATAAAACCAGCAGTAAACAACCTAATTACAGATAGTCCTTGACTTATGACCACAATTGCGCCCAACATTTATGTTGCTAAGTGAGACAATTGTTAAGTGAATTTTGTCCTATTTTACCACAGTTGTTAAGTGAATCACTGCAGCTGTTAAGTTGGTAACACAATTGTTAAGGGAATCTGGCTTCCCCATTGACTTTGCTTGTCAGAAGGTCATAAAAGGTGATCACATCATCCCCGGATACTGCATCCATCATAAATATGAACCAGTTGCCAAGCATCCAGATTTTGATCACATGATCATTGGGATGCTGCAACGTTTGTAAGTGTGAAAAACGGTCCTGTCCCTTTTTTCAGTGATGTTGTAACTTCGAACAGTCACCAAATGAACTGCTGTAAATTGAGGACTGCCTGTAATTAAAGCAATCTAGTACAAGAACCAATACGTTCTGCAGAACAAACGAGACTTTAAGGTCTTCTGAAAAAGTAGAAGGCTGGAGGCATTCCTTATTGAAGGCAAAGTGTTGCAAAGGGACGTGAGATGAAGCTAACAAATGGCTAACAAAATGACTTTGGTTACCCAAAGTCATGTTAGGTAGTTCCCCAACATCTTCTGATTCCTACCGTGTTTCTTAGAAAATAAGACTGGGTCTTATTTTCTTTTGACCCCGAAAAAACGGCTAGGCCTTTTTTTTGAGGGGTGTCCTAATTTTCCTCCCACCCATGCCAAACCCTCACCGTCAACCCACCCCCAGGGCAGCTACATCCCTTCACTAACCTGCTTTCCAGGTCCGTTCTCCGCTGAGCGTGCAAGAAGTCTGTGGGACTACGGTAAAAAGACCCCACCATAGTTCAGACTTTCCAACTTGTCATGGAAAAATAAAAAGATTTCGGAAATTACTCGCAAGATCTTTTATTTTTCCACGACAAGTTGGAAAGTCTGAACTACGGTGGGGTTTTTTTAACCGTAGTCCCACAGACTTCTTGCATGCGCAGCGGAGAATGGACCTGGAAAGCAAGTTAATGAAGTGATGTAGCTGCCCTGGGGGTGGGGTGAGAACGGACCTGGAAAGCAGGTTAGTTAAGGGATGTACTTGTACTGGCCACGCCCATCCCTCCAGGCTTATTTTTGGGGTAGGGGTAATATTAGGCCCACCCCCCAAAAATTAGAGTTGGGCTTATTATTGGGGTGGTTTGTGTTTTCTGAGAAACACGGTAGATGCAGCCTAGCTCCTCAGTTTATCCATCTCTTTTTCTGTGAAATTGGCATAGTTATAGAATGCCTCTGGGACCCACAGGAATTTTGGAAATAACAATGATGCTGGCACTATGACAGCTTCACATTATCATTTTTAATTAAAAGAATACAGCAGCACAGGCGAACCTGACGGGAATGAAGAAAACACCTCTAGGTACCAGAGCTATTATACTGTTGTATCCCACTGAGGGCAATAGATGCCTAATGTTGCATATGGTGGAAGGGCTGAATGCGAGCTTTATTATTACATTTCCAAATTACCATATTTTTTGGAGTATAAGACGCTCCGGAGTATAAGACTCACCTTAGTTTTTGTGGAGGAAACAAGAAAAAAATATTTCTGCCTCTGCCTATCAGCATCCATTGGTATTCATCTGGATATTATCCTTGCAGCAAATAGCAAACAGCCTGGTCAGCTTCAGCACGCTACTGCAGCCTGATTCAGCATGAACAGCTGATTGATGGGTGGATCAATCTCCTGGAATACCCCCAATCAGCTGTTCCAGGCTGCAGGATTGCCACAGACCATGCTCCGTGCTTCGTGTTTTTGGCTTCTGTGCCGTGTGTTTTCAGCCTCTGAAAGCTCCGTTTCAGACCTGTTCAAGGCTGCGGGGATCGCCACAGACCATCGTCGCCTCCGCGCATCACATTATTGGCCTCCTCGCCTCGTTTTCGGCTTCCACACATCCTGTTTTTGGCTACTGCGCGTCACATTTTTGGGAGGTTCCAGGCAGTGGGGATCAGCGGGCTGGAACCACCCAAAAAACGCAATGCGCGGAGGCCAAATATGCGATGAGTGGAGCCGGCAATCAGCAACAATGTGCTGTGGCGATCACAGCAGCTTTGAACGGGTCCGAAATGGATTTTTCGGAGGCCAAAAATGCGGGGCATAGAGAGCAAAAATGCAAGGCACGGTGGCAAATGGTCTGTGGCAATCCCTGCAGCCTGGAACAGGTCTAAAACATGATGCAAGGATGCCAAAAATGGCCAGAGTTTGGGAGCCAGCGGGTGAGCGGGGCTATATTTGGTGTATAAGACACACCCAAATTTTCACCCTCTTTTAGGGGGGGGGAAAAAGTGTGTCTTACACTCCGAAAAATACGGTATATTTCACATATCTGTTCTACCAATGACCTCTGTTATGTGGCCAAACAAAAGAGGCAAACTGAACATTATCTTCCCTCCTATCTTGAAGTTCGCCTTATTACCTGTAAAAGGAAGTGGGTTCAGTTAAACTCAACCATAATCTATGCAGAATATAAGGTTCAGCCCTAATTTTGTTGACTTGCTTTGAGGATGGGTGTGTCTGTTTCCTTTTCACCCTTACTGCTTGCATAACTGTAAAACCTGGGCTTTTCCAGGTATGCTGATATTCCCCTTTTGGTTTTTAGTAACCTTGTTATAATCTCTCACCCCTCATTAGTTAGCTTTGTAGTATGAGTAGTGCATTTTTATATAAGATGAGTGAGATTATACAATTTATGTATGTTTTATGTAATTTATATATCAACTGCTGTTGTGACCATGTCTTCAGATGCATTTTTTTAAAACAAAACTGATAGACAAGGCATTTACCCTTTAGACTTAATGGAAGCCTTATTCGAGGTAAAAGAAACATACAAATATTAGATTTCTAACAGACTTTAGGAAATTTTTGCCACTTTTATTTCACCAGTCTCCTTATGAATGGTCTTGTAGGCCATTCAGCTTTTTAAAAAATACATGTAGTCCTTGATATACAACAGTTCAATTAGTGACCATTCAAAGTTACCTCACTGAAAAAAGTGACTTATGGCCATTTTTCACACTTATGACCGTTGCAGCATCCCCATGGTCAGATGATTAAATTCAGACACTTGGCAATTGACTCATAGTTATGACCTTTGCAGTGTCCTGGCATCATGCGATCACTGTTTATGACCTTCTGACAAGCAAAGTCAATGAGGAAGCCAGATTCATTTAATAACCGTGATACTAACTTAACAACTGCAGTGATTCACATAACAACTGTGGAAAGAAAGCTCATAAAATGGGGCAAAATTCACTTAACAAACATCTCACTTAGCAACATACATTTTGGACTCAAATGTGGTCGTAAGTTGAGGACCACCTGTACACAAACTTAGCAATCAAAAATAAAATATGCCATTGATATACTTAACACATCCTTATGCAGTATTCTGAAACTGCAGAGAATTTTACTGAGCACCATGTCTTAATTTTTCATTTCTCAATAAATCTATCCCGCTGTCAATCTTCTCCATTCCAAATCAAAATACTTAATTTTATTTATTTATTGTGTACATGTTGCTTCAAGTTTTCAATAACCATTTTGACATGAATGGAAGATCTCCCCTGACCCCAAATGCAAACAATTATGGTTACCATAAATCTACCTACAGCAAGATGATGAAGAATAATTAGTAATAGTACTAATTAATATTAGTAATAGTTAGCAATCTTATTTAACAAAATACAATTTGGTAATTTATTAACTTGTCACGTGTTCTTCTTGTATATTATTAAGAAACCAGGTATTTTAATTATCAGTCCAACTCACTGCTTTAAAATAGAAAGGAAATAAAACTCAGTTTTATTAGGCGGTGAGGATGAGATGAAAAGGATTTCCAGAGAAAAAAGAAATTAAGTGGGTACATGTGGGATTAGACTGTCTTCTGCTCTATTAATTCTGTTCGTGTAAGTATTTCTTATATCTAGTTATTCAGTAATACATAGTTATCCAGTAATGACATACATTTTAATTCGTGTTTACTTAGTAAAAAATTGTGTTAATAAAAACATGAAAGAATGAGAACAGAACAGTAATTAAGTAATTTGCATAGTATACCAAAGGCAAAAATGGAGGAAAAGATTCCAAGACATATGAATTATTTGAATTGTTTATAATATTCAAGCTCTGTTTAACATTGCTTTTTTTGTCTTATCTTGATATTTGTTTAAATGACTCATAATGGATTTTTTATGGAGGGGGTTGTTATCACAAATCTTACAATATTAGAACAGTTAAAAAAAACCTGTTTATGCTTGAATATTATTTGTCTCTAGTAAGGGAAATTGAAGTGAAACTGAGCCAAACCGAACTGTCACTCTGAAGTGACTGGTGGATGTGAAAGTTGGCAAGTTCAATATTTAAGAAAACCCTACACCTTGTCATTTCCCTTGGAGCATGCTACATTTTGTCTGCAAAGAATCAATCCTCAGCATGCTGCTTCTTGCAGGGACAGGCTGGGTAATAGGGAAACCCTTTTGAAAAAGAGCTTCCTAGTGCGTCAGTCAGCACTATGCTTCCAAAGGCAAAGAAAGGCGATGTAATTGCACTCAGAGATAAGGCAGGGCTGTCAGTGGAAAATAGTGCAGCAAACTTCCTGTTCAATATGAAAGAAAAGAAAAGCAGACAAAGTGGTGGGTATCAGGAAGGCTTTGAGTTGTACATCTAAAATTGGAACCAGGGAACAAAAGGACATTACCTGGTGGTTTTTTAAAAGCTTGACTCAGCAACAAGAAACAGCTCTTTTGATCAAGGAATGCTTGCTACTCATTCTTGTTGTTACAAGGCAAAAGCTGTATTTCACAGAATATGGGAGTGGCAGTGACACCATGCTTCAAGAAACAAGGTGGGGATGTTCTTTCCAAAGTTTGTCATTCTGTTCCCCAGACCAAGGGCATGTTCATCAAACTCAATGAAAAAGTGTACATGAAATGGGGTTCAGTGCAAGAAATTGAACCAAATATCCTCCTTTCCTTTCTTTTTTCTTTTCCTCCCTCCCTCTCTCTCTCCTTATCTAATTTGTATAGCTGCCCATCTTACACAATGACTCTGGGCAGCATACATAATAAAACAAAATACATAAATCATTAAAAGAGAATGTTTTAAATTTAAATTAAAAGATAAAAAGCAAGATTAAAAACAAAAAACAAAATTGAAGAAAACCATATGAAAGAATGCTTTCAATGAACTTATCATACAGTCATCTAGCAGGTTGCCCTCTGTCCTGGAATCCCTAAGCCAGTTGGCAATGCCATGTTTTAAGGGTCTTCCAGAAGGCCAACAGGGACAGGGCAGCCTCTCCTAACTGGAACTGATGTTACACAGGGAGGGGCCATGGCAGAAAAGTCTTTCCTCCTAGGTCCTACCTGATGAAACTCCTTGGCTGATAGGACCTGCAATATACTTCTCTTCTTTTTTTCTATTGGCTTTAAATGAAACGCTAGTGGATTGCTAAAACAACCCCAAATCTGGATTATTTTGCTAAATAGAAAGAACAACTGAACAAATAAACCAAATTAAAAAATTATTTGAAATGAAGTCCGTCCCCCACCAAGATCCAGAGGGCCCCCAATTAGCTGTTGCAAGAACTGTGAAGACCTGGATCTTTTGCCAGGCCTTTTGTTAGGGAGAGAGAGAGAGAGAGAGAGAACCCTTGCTTCACACCATCCAGGCTGTTTTTCTTCCCATCTTTAATCTCTTTTCTTTTATTGGTTTTACTGTAACTTGTTTATTCTGATTGTTGTGAGCTGCCCAGAATCGGGCGGCATACACCTTTAGTACATGATTGTTTATTTATTTTAAGTAGAGAGGAATAGCTGAAATAGAATCTTAATTTGATGTTTCTGATTCCTGCAAGTTGAAGTAGAAGACGGCAATCCCTTTCTATTCATGCTAAGGTAGGGTTTAGTTGCATTACATAACAGCATAATCAGCAAGACATCTATACGTACAAGATTACACAAGATGCCCAAATAAAAAACTGGCTCTTCCTTTTTCAGATTTCAGCCTTACACTTAAGGCCTGTTCAATCCGGTTTCAATTTGGACAGTGTGTAATGAACTGATTTCTGCCCAGTTTACTATTAAAAACCGATTTAGAAGGTGGCTGACAAATCTAAACACTAGCAAATCTGTTTCTTCTCTACACAATAAGCCAATGTATCGTGCATATTCAGTACAAATATGAAGAACAATATAGGAAATAAAAGCTCTCTAAATATCAAAACACTATAAAGTGCACAAGACGCAATACTGATACTAAAATAGTATTTTAAAATACCATAACTTTTGTCATCCAAACCTCAGCTGCACGGGCACCTTTTAAGCATTAAACTAAAATTTCTATTTCTTATTTTCAGTACTGTGAATAAAAAATCCCCTTTTGCCCACCCTATGGTACCTTCAAAGTTGCAAAGTCTCTCGAAAGTTGATCTTGGATATTATCAAATGACAGACATTTGCTGAAACTTAAAAATTCAAGCAGGAAGGATTTTATATGTCATTTATTTCCAGAGAGAAATTCATTTTATTTTAGCTGACAAATTTCTCTCCTTAGATTATTTTATGCATAAAGCCTATTACAAATAGTAGCTAATTTTTATTGGATATCACCTTGAAATTTTAATATTGGAAAGAGATAAAAATACTGTAAACTAATAAATGCATATTTACATAATATCAAAATTAAGTTCTTCTTAAAGAGCAAATCCAGCCAGCTTTCACATACAATCAAAAAATATCCCCAAAAAACTAACCTAACCCTTTTCTATATTTTCTATATTATCCCTCCCCTCACCCAATATTTATTCCACCTACTGACTTAGTCCTCATATTATACCAAACAAGTAATGTCACAGTCGTCACAATAAGCAAACAATAGTTATGCATTTCAGCTGCACAATAGACCTACATGGGATCTCAGCTTCAGTGTGCTAGCCCTTATAGAAAGATACATCACAAAAGGTGAACAAACTGAATAAAATAAAGTAAAATAACTAAAGTTGGACAGAGATGTAATGCTTACAATGCACAGGATCCCTGTATGGATTTGCAAAGTAAACAGTTCTTGAACCCAACTTGTTTTAAAACTGAGACTCTAAAGATAATATAAAGAAAAAGATTGCTTTGTTTTAAAAAATGCAATTAAGCTGTTGAGGAAAAAAAGTCTGTCCATCATTTTTTTAAACAATACATCCGGTTACAAATAATATTTATTTTTCTAAGTAGTTCTGCAATGGCTTTTTCATGTAGAGACATACACATAATTGATGTAATTTTATAGATGCCTCATTTTCTTAAGTCTTTTAAAATGCAACTATTATTCCTTTCCTAGCTTGTCTTCTTTAGATATGAATGTATTTCTTGATATTTAACTTTTCATATTTTTGTGGCTGTGTGTGCGTGCGTGTACGCATGCATATATAAATAGGTTTTGGTGCAAAACATTTGGATTTTTTCAACATTAGTTTTCACATTTGAAGTAGGTTGTTCTCACCATTCTAGAAATTTTTAAGATTGAAACTGATGGAGTTATGAATTTGCCACACACCCAGTTTTACATATCCTTAATTTGTAAAGCATAATTAAAGAGCACTTTGTGTGCAAAAATTATCTAGAAATTTAAAACTAAGCATTACTAAATTCATTCTTAGTACTTCAGCATAGGCTAAATCTGCTTACTTGGAAGTAAATCTCTTTGAATGTACATTATGCATAGGACTGCACCATTATGTTCAATGTAATTTAGAAATCTTATAGTGCAACAGCTATAAAATCCATCTACAACTTTTAAATGATTTGTTTTAGACCTAGGATTGGCAGTGTACATGGAAAACCAATTAGTTTAGAAAATTATTACAAACCTGGAAGATATTGAAAACCTGCAATACTTCATTGAACATTTATGCCAAAAAAACACCAAAAAAGCCAACAACATGCACATGTTCAGCATTTTTTACAGATTTAAGAGCTGAGCCTCTTTTAAAATTATTTATTTTTGTATATTTCAATGTTGTTGCATACTAGACTGTTGCATATTAGATGATGCTGCCTGACATCTGAAAGTGTATATGATTGTAGTCTTTTTTATTTCTTTGTCAGCATCAAGGTTTGAGAATGGCAAACTATTTGATGCAAGGAACATTAATAAAACAGCCGTGAAAGGTTCCCTGATTATTCATTTCTAACATCTGTACATGAAAATAAAATGAAATTAAAATACAGCTTGTGTTGTGAAAATATTTCCTTCCCTTTTATTTTATGACACACAGTGTCCCAAAGAGAACAGAGTTATGGAAATGAAACCCCAATCATGTGAATTGCATAAGTTATTCAGATAAAATTAATTAACAATGCTAAACACTTGAATAATTTTTCTACCAACTTTATATGGTGCCTACCAGACAGCATATGGTGTCTGGCTTGCTAATATTAATTATGCAGTCCATTATAACTTTAGATTGTCCAAGTTTAGTAGTTCTAAGCTGATACATTTTACTTAACACAAATAGGTTTTTCCAGGGATCAAATAAGTTTGCTGCTAAGGAAAAGGATGCATTATGTAATCACATTGCCAAATAATAATAGCTTTTTGCATTAAAGAAAACAATTCACGATAATAAATAATGTCTCCTTGCAGCACAGACAGAAATCAAATCCATTGCTTTACGAACAGAATTCAAATGACAGGAAGCATAGTTCCAGGGGCTTTAATTAATGCCGGTTAAGCAGGCTTCTGATCAGACTCCCTATCATCACTGATAATTAAGCAGAAGTTTAAGGACAGACTTTATGCTCTCACAAATGCACATGCATATTTCAAGCCTGTATTTTCCCCAGTATCTGATAGGAAATATATTTTGCTTAAAAGGGAGAAAATAGGATGGCCCAAATGTCTGCTTTGTCTGAAGATACCAAAAAATAAATGCTTACAATGCCTTTGGATGGCTTTTTGGGAAGACCATTTAGTTGGACAAGAACAAGAAAGCAAAAAGGTCACAGATTTTAGTAATGCTAATTTGGGTTAAATACAGAATCTTGGAAACTGTACAATTATCCCTCTCCTCGATAATGAATGGATTAAGGTAGAAGATTCTTCTACATTTTGGAATGCTTTTTCTCAGGTTTCTTGTCACCTGGTCTAACTCTATACAGGTGGTCCTCGATTTACGATCACAATTGAGCCCAAACTTTCTGTTACTAAGTGGAACATTTGTTAAGTGAGTTTGCCTCATTTTTGACATTTCTTACCATAATTGTTAAGTGAATCACAATAGTTGTTAAATTAAATAAACTGTTGTTAACTGTTGTTACTGACAAACTTTGCTTGTCAGTAAGTCACAAAAGGGTATCACGTGACCCCAGGACACTGCAACCGTCATAAATATGTGTCAATTGCCAAGGGCATGATATCTGATCACCTGACCATGGGGGTGCTGCAATGGTCGTAAATATGAAAACTGGTCATAAGTCACATTTTCAGTGCTGTTGTAACTTTGAATGGTCATTAAAAGAACAGTTGTAAGTCGAGGACTACCTGTATTGAGAAAATAAGCTGCCAACTAACGTGCCTTTCAACTCAATTGTTTTATACCTACTCTTCCTTCTGTCCCTTTCCCAGTTTCTCCATAATCTCTCACACTAGAAATATTTACTCCTATAACCTGGCACATTAGATGAAATAACAGTCAGTTCTTAATTTAAAGGTCCGCACTGCACAAAAAAGCAGGATGAATCATGACATGTGAAAGCAGGCAGCAAAATCATATATGGATACACAAAGAGTCAGACAGGTCTCATACAGGACGCTAGCAAGAATTATTCTGTTCTGTTCTGTTCTATTCTATTCTATTCTATTCTCTTCTATTCTATTCTTATTTTTGGCTGAGTATGAGTAGATATGGAGAACTCTTGGCTTCTGAGTTCTTTCCCATGTGCTTGAACAGCAGCAGCAATCATTGCAAATTGTTTCTTCAGCATCCGACACTGTTCTCATTCCAGTTTCTCACAAGATATGTACAGTTTCTATGGCTTTAGCAACAGATTGCTGTATTTGATGACATTTACAGTAAGGTACTGAGACAGGAGATGGATAAACTCCCCATCAAAATGAATCTGCTTTTGGTTTTTCCCCTCCCTCCCCCTGCCTTTCCTAGCCGGGGGGGGGGGGGGGAACCTAACAAACCCAAATAAAGACAATACAAATGTACAAAAAAGGCATAATGACAGAAATTGGTCATCTCGTAATAAAATTCAGAAACCAGAGAAATTCAGCAACTGTTCCTCTATTTAAATCAATTACTTTCGATCATTCTAGTCTCCTTTGCAAAGCTATTGCTGCAGGAACAAAAACTAGGGGAGACTTCCATATATACACCTCACCCCTCAATTTGAGCTCTCAGAGCTATGATAAGATGAACCTCCGATAGATGTACTGAAATGCAACTTTCTCCCACAATTGCAGTTTGCTGTAAAAATATTCAGTGCTACTAAAAATGCTCTCTTAGAGCCTTCACTGTATAATTGAAAAATGACAAAACAAATGTATGAATGCAGTAGAAAAATATACTGAATTTACTACAGGGCTTTTTCAACCTAATGCCTTTCAAACGTGTTGGATTTCAATTCTCACCACCCTTAGTGAGAATTCTTGTCCAACCCACCTGGAAGGTGCCAGATTTAGGAAACTTATCCTAGATGTTAACTTGTGAGAGTTTGTAAACGGCTTGTTCCAGACCAACTTCCTCAAAACTATATTTAGCCCCTTAAAGTGATACCTTCTGCTACTAGATACCTAGAATCAAGTCACATTATGCAAAGTAAGCAGACAAATATTTTAAAAGGTTGCAGAAAGTGTGGAAGAGAAACAAAAATAATTGTGACATTTTGCAGACAATACACAAAGTACTTATCAGAACTGGCAATGCCTTGGTTTACCAACATTTACTCAGATGACTGTGTTTAGTTTCTGGATATTGAAACAGCTTTCATGTTTGACATTATATCACTTGAGGCATACATACGGTATTTTCTTTTTTTAAAAGAAAACCAAAACGTGTTCACATCTGAAAGTCAGAATCAGTTTCACATTAAAAGATGAATTTAATCATTTCCAGAACAGCTCTTTAGTTATGCAAATCTCTAGAGTTAACTGAAACAAACGTACTTCTTGCTTGCTCAGCCGTCCTTTGAGACAATATAGAAAGAACCTACTAGAATCAAAGGCAAATGTAGTACAGATCCTGAATTCAAATTCCACTACTGATGAAAACAAGAAATCAATCAACCAACCAATCAACCAACCAATCTTCAGTTTCTGACTCGGCATAATCCAAATCCAAGAAATTTGGATTATTAAGGACCCCTTGTGTTAAATGTACACTACTGTTCTTGACAAGAGAGTCAAACCATATCATATTAGGCCTAAATTAATTTGTGATTCAATAGGGTAGTTAAGGCTTTAAGTAACTTGAAAAGTCTATTTTTACTGTCTCTTGAAAACTGTAAAGTTGTAATGTAATGCACATAACTTGCACAAATACATTATTTAACACAATGCCCAAACTGATATTGTTATCACTTGCAAATATCAGGTCAAAATGACTGGCCAAAATGACCTTCCAAACGGAAAAATACTTGACAATGGGTTTGACTAAATACCATAGGACAGCCTTTACCAGAGCAAGATTTGAACAGCTAGATCTTAGGATCAAATATGTACAATTCCATCAAGGACAATATCTTGAAAGAAAATGCATGTGGAGCATCAGATAGAGAAAATATGGCACATTCAATTCAATGGTCAATATTCAATGGTCAATTACATGACTCAGCAAGTACTCTGTACTTACAAATGCTACTTGATAGAACCATATACCGGACTCAGAGAAAAAAATATCTTATTTTCTTCAAGCCCCAAATATATATGTAGTCACTGCTTAATGACTGTGTGAATCACTTAATGACCATGTTTTGCTTAATAACCACAGTAAAAATGGTTGTAAAATTGGGTTTGGTTACTTAATGACTCATTTAATGACCAGAACTTTGATCTCAGCTGTGGTCATAAAGTCAAGGACTACTTGTAATGGGGATGTTATCTTTATAAGTGCAGAGCTAAGCATCAATAACAAGGAGGCTTAGCATTTACATTTTAAATAATTTATGCACTACCAGGACAGAGATAACCTTTGCAGCTTACAGATTCTACTGAATGGAAAGGTTGCTGATTAGGTCTTTTCATAACCTAAAATAAGATGGCTAGATATTGGAAGGGCTTGACCATCTTGGCTGTTCTTTTTATTGTTATGTGGGCTGCTATTCATAACAATTGAAAAATACTGCCACCTTTGTTTTACAATAATTAATTTCCAGCTTTTCTATTTGAAAATATGCTAGTCAAGCATGTGAAGATTGTTGCAGAATTGAGAAACAGATAAAATGAATGCATCACCTGTACACAAGAAAATGAGAATTGTTTTGTGGTCCAGAGTCAACTAGAAATAATTTCCCTTTGGTGAAGACTGTACAATGTCACTGAAGTAAAAAGTCAAATAGTAAGGTCAGAATACAACTCTGCTTGACTCTGCTATGGGTGAAAATAGAGGCCATCAGACCGCACAACTCCAGTTTTATGAAGATGTAATAGTACTATTAAGTCTTATACACTTTTACTCATTCCTTCCCTGTAGGAAACTGTGTCAGTATTCACTGCACCCCCCTTCTTTCAAATTGTGAGACAGGCTGAGTAAACAGTTCATATTCCACAGAAATGCATTCAGGGCCCTTCATGGTTTCTAAAACTGGATTTCCATATGTCTAGTCTTGGGATCCAACATAGCATGCATGAGCACCAAAAAAGTGTTGTGGGGAATTTCTCTTGGCACTTGTCACAGCTGATTTTTGGAATACACCTTTAAATAAAAGAACCAATAAAAGGAAATGTGTACTTTATAAGACAAAACGCCGGCTTCAAGCATCCTTTTTGTTTCCCACGTGTACTCTGAAAAACAAAAATGAAAGTCCAATGTTTTATTTGGAATAAGGCCCAGATGTACATCGTTGTCCACCAAAAGAGCCATTTTGAGACTGGCCATAGTATTTTCTGTGGCCCTGAAAAATTGTGAATCCTCTGACTTAACTTAATTTTTCATTCATTATAGCTTACTGGTTCCTAGTGGAATCAGTATTTAGTCTGCACCTCAGAGCTAATAAAAGCTAATAAAGATAGGAGGCATATCTAACATAACTTTTCCTTATCTTTTAGTCTATCATACTTGTAAATATCAGAGTAACAGTTAAGTCTCCTCCTCCTCATCAGATCATTTATATGTCATGGTTCTTTCAGAACTCCTCTTAACTACGCCCACAGTTTGTAACATCATTTTCACACAAAGCAGATGGTAAGATCTACATCACCTTTCTGCACTTCTGTTTCATATAGATTTCAGTGAACTTTGTGCCTCTACCAACTCTTGACGAGAATATAAGCAGAATTAGAAATTCTCTATGTAACCCATAGCCGTCAGGCAAAGTATAGCTGCTCAAATGAAGTAACATAATGGTATTAATGCACATTAGCAGTTGATAGCACTAAAAATGTTTGAAGAGAGTTGTTTTCACTTATTTATAGGACAAACGCTTTTTTCAAGTAATGTAAGTCCTCGACTTACAACCGTTCATTTAATGATCGTTTGAAGTTACAGCACCATTGAAAAGAGTCAGGACCATTTTTCACACTTACAACCGTTGCAGCATCCGCATGGTCATGTGATCAAAATCTGGATGCTTGGCAACTGGTTCATGTTTATGACGGTTGCAGTGTCCTGGGATGATGTGATCACCTTTTGTGACCATCCAACAAGCAAAGTCAATGGAAAAACCAGATTCACGTAGGAACTGTATTACTAACTTAGCAGCTGCGGTGATTCCCTTAACCATTGTGGCAAGAAAGGTCATAAAATGGGGGCAAAAGTCACTGAACAATTGTCTCACTTAGTAACATAAATTTTGGGCTCAATTGGTGGTCTTAAGTGGAGGACAATCTATATAAAGGAGGGTCAGTACCCAAATGGTTCAAGAAGAGTTACTGTATAGGTGTTATTTTTACCCAATCCATCATAAAACATTATTACATGAAGGCTTCTGATAAATGTAATAATCCACAATAAAACAGAATTTCATGCTTATTTCTGCCGTTATCCAATCTCAACATATGCTCTGTCATTCAATAAGAAGACAGTCTGACTATTCTACTTTACTTCAAACCGCACATTCAGCGAGAATGAAAGATAATTGACTGAAGATCTTACAAGCAACGTTTGTGCTATGGAACGATTGCATTGTCTTACAGTATGGAACAAAGCTGCAGGGAACTGTCCCACGAGGCATTTGAGAACAAATGAGAATGATCACACTGTTTAATAGTTCATTAACACAAAGCAAGTAAATACCGGTAGGTACAATGAGAGAACTCAAATTCTGCTACAGCATTGCAAATTGTCTAGTCCCAATGTAGTCTTCCAAAAAGAAATAAGTATGTTTGCCAGATTTTAAAAAAATAATTATTTATGATGATTGTTGAAAGGTACAATTTTTTTTTGCTTAAGTATCTACACTGTATGCACAATTATTAGGCAAGTGAGTATTTTGACCATATCATCATTTTAATGCATATTTTCCACCTCCAATTTTCTACTTCCTATACGCTTGAATGCTTAGTGGATACAAGCACATCAGGTGATGTGTATTTGTATAATGAAGGAGGATGTGGAAAAGGCGATCAACACCCTATATCAAGGTGTGCATAGTTATTAGGCAGCTTCTTTTCCTCAGGCAAAATGGCCAAAAAAGAGATTTAACTGACTCTGAAAAGTCAAAAATTATAAAAAGTGTTTCAGAGGGATGCAGCACTCTTGAAATTGCTAAGATATTGGGCCGTGATCACAGAACCATCAAACGTTTTGTTGCAAATAGTCAACAGGGCCGCAAGAAACGTGTTGAGGAAATAAGATGCTCATTTACTGCCAAAGATTTGAGAAGACTCAAATGTGAAGCTACTAGGAACCCATTATCCTCCAGTGCTGTCATATTCCAGTACTGTAACCTACCTGAAGTGCCCAGAAGTACAAGGTGTTCAGTGGTCAGAGACCTGGCCAAGATAAGGAAGGCAGAAACTCGACCGCCACTGAATAAGACACATAAGTTGAAACGGCAAGACTGGGCCAAGAAATACCTGAAGACAGATTTTTCAAAAGTTTTATGGACTGATGAGATGAGAGTGACTCTTGATGAACCAGATGGATGGGCCAATGGCTGGATCAGTAACGGGCACAGAGCTCCACTTCGACTCAGATGCCAGCAAAGTGGGGTACTGGTATGGGCTGGTATTATTAATGAGCTAGTTACACCTTTTTGGGTTGAAGATGGACTCAAAATCAAATCCCAAGCCTACTGCCAGTTTTTAGAAGATACTTTCTTCAAGCAGTGATACAGAAAAAAGTCTGCATCCTTCAAGAAAATCATGATTTTTATGCAGGACAATGTCCCATCACATGCATCAAAGTACTCCACTGCGTGACTAGTCTTAAAGATGAAAGAATATGACATGGTCCCCTTCCTCACCTGACCTAAGCCCTATTGAGAACTTCTGGGCCCTTCTTACATGGGAGATTTACGGTGAAGGAAAACAGTACACCTCTCTGAACAGTGTCTGGGAGACTGTGGTTGCTGTTGCACAAAAAGTTGATCATCAACAAATCAAGAAACTGACAGACTCCATGAATGAAAGGCTTATGACTGTTATTGAAAAGAAGGGTGGCTAAGTTGGTCACTGATATTTTTTTTTAAATGTCAGAAATGTTCATTTGTATATTTTGAGTTGTTTGTTTATTATTCTCTCTTTAACAGATGCAAATAAATGAGATGGGCAAGTTTTCATTTTTCATTTAGTTGCATAGTTGCTCAATAATTGTGCACACGTAGATATTCTCCTAAGAAAGCCAAAACCTCATTTTTACTTTCTTAAATATTCAGGTATGAGGTTTATTAACATTTTGGATTGACTGAGAGTACTGTAGTTTTTCAATAATAAAATTAATCTTCCAAAATACATCTTGCCTAATAATTGCCGTATAGATCAGTGTTTCTCAATCTAGATCAGGTTGAAAAACTTTGGCCATTTTAAGTTACGTGGACTTCAACTGCCAGAATTATCTGGGGATTTCTGGGAGCTGAAGTCCATATATTTTCAAAAGGTCAAAGTTGAGAAACTCTATTATAGATGAAGTGAAAGGAAAACACCTAAATTATGGAAAAGTGGCATTTAATAGAAAAAAGGAATCACGAAGTCTTAAACTATAGATGGAGAAAGTAGTGTATTATTATTATTAATTATTATTACAGTATTCAAGGGACAACACGGTACTAAGGATCAGGAAAAATAATCACATAGCTGACTGGGGTTTGCTTTTTGTTTTGTTTTTTAGAAATTTGAGTTCCATTCACAAATCTATAATGAAGATGATGAATTTACAAGGCTCCCTGTTCACGAGTGACTATGAACTTTTCCACTGAAACTCAATGTTATATATAGACTAGGTTACTATAGCTTATTTAAATCACCATGACCAAAGTACTGGTTTGACATGATATGAAAATGTTAAGCAAAGTGAAATTCAATGAAGACAGCTAGAAAGGCTGAGAACATAACATTAGAAGCCCACATAGAGAAGGGAAATTATACTCCCTCCCTCAACTTTTCTAACATTAGAAAAAAGACATACAGTATATGCCATTTGCTCTAATAATACACTCCATTTCAGAGAAGTTGTAAGGATGAAACCAAATATATTGGGATTAGAGGGAAAAGAATCCATTTTTTCTGAACTTCTTGTAAAATAACTCTTACAACCAAATTATGTATAAAATATACCACATGAGATGGCATAATATAAAATGTCACACAATATAATAATATATCTGAACAGCCCAGGCAGAATTTTCAAGATTTCCTTATCTCACTTCAACCAGAAGGCTTTTCAAAGTTCACAATTTAGTCCATAGTCTCCCAGAGCATTCATGGATATACAGGATTTATTTTTTATTATGCTTGTATTTGAATATTCCTATTGTAATAGCTGGTTTCTCAAAAATTAAAGCAGCTTTTCAACATCAACAGAATGTTTATCTTTCCTCTTTTAAGTTTTTAAAATACATCAAATGGCTAACAGAGATCAAAAATCTAAACCTAACTGCTAGCGTTTTATACATCACATCTTGAAGGCAGCTTACATTTTACTGAGCCCTTTGAAAGATTATTAGAAGGCTGCCATCCACTGTCTCATTCAAGTACTGCAACTAAGGTGCAAAATTGCCTCATCTGTTGTAAAATTGCTTCCAGGGCAACATAAAAACTGCTTCCAGGTTTACAAAATGCTAACCCTTCAAATGCCAAACACTTTTCACACAGGGGAAACACAATGCAAAGAACCGTGAAACAGTATTTTGGGAAAGGATTCACAACCAAATTCAACACATGCATTTTTGACAAATGAAAATTCTATAGGGACATGTCAAGAAAAAAAATATAATATTGAAATTCTAAAAGTGAATGTGCTGCTGGATTAGATTCAATGGGTTAACTTGCTGCAATCAGGAGAAAATATCCCCACATGTGAGGATCCATCTTAATCAACAGCATTAAAAGCTTATCTTACTTATTTGTTCCTTTGGCAAATAGATCTTCAATTGCAGACATATACACAAGAAAAAACAGCACACATCCAATATTTACAATGAAATTTAAAATTGTGAATAATAAGGAAACCACTGATGCCAAAATACAGCACTCTGCTGTTGCCCCTAAGGCATTGTAACATCGCAAGCGTCTATCTGGTTATCTAGAACAAGTATTTAAAAGTTGGATTTAAAAATCTACAGGATTTCAGCTTCATAGAACGGAGGTAATGAACAATGTCTTGTGATGAGTCTACTCTAAGCAGCAGATAGCTCCACGATCTAGCTCAGGGGTGTCAAACCCGTCACATTGTCATCATGTGACGTATCATGATTTCCCCCCTTTTGCTAAACTGGGGTCGATGTGGCCAGCGTGTAACACATCTGGCCCACGGGCCGTGAGTTTGACACCCCGATCTAGCTGGGTAACCAACATCATAATATACAATAATATTACTTATATATTTAAGTTACATGGCCAGTAAACTTGTATATAACTATGGGTAGCTCACAGCAACAGCACTAAGAACATAAAGAAACAGTAAAGATAAACAAGCCCAAATCAAAGCATACTAAAAGAGCCAACAATAAAAAAGAAAATCACAATCTTACTCTATCACATGTCTGGGTAGATTGTAAAACCTCCTTATAAAGCAAAAGTACAGATGCTAAAAAACAGCAATATATGTTTACATTTTTATTGCTACCAAAAATTAAATTCCATATTTATTGTCTCCTTCACTCTTTCTCTCCCACTTCCTCTGTGGTATTTGAGATAATCTATCTGTATCTTGAAAGCTATAGTTCCCTGTCATCCTTCAAATTATTCAGCTGTCTTCAGGTATGACAAAGGATGATATCCAATCATTTTTGTTAGGGGAAAAAAAAAACTTTTCTGAACCTTTTGGCATGCAGAGAAAAAGACAGAAAAAGTGACTATGACACATTTAAGAAATTGATGTAGTAAGAAATTGATGTATAAGCACTTCTGTAACACCTTTTAATAAAAACTCATAGCATAACTTATAACAATAATGCAATTCCAAATGCGTGAAATAGCAAAAGTAGGATTAAAACAAAAGTATTCACCAGAACAGATGCAACTGTAATTGAAACCAGTGTATAGAATGAAATAAAAAGACTGTTTGTCCTATACTGAAATATCAAATCTGATCTATTTTCCTAGAAAAGAGAATCCATAGATGCAGTATCTCAGAAAAAAAAGCCCTCTTTGTTGTCTTGGGGAGAGAACAAACATAACAGAAGGCCTCTAGTGATGACCGCAAACTCTAATGGCAGCATTTCCTTCAAATTGAGCATTTCTGTATAAGGGTATTCAATGTAAGTACACATAGTGCCCAAAATTACAATCCACAGTCACTATTTTGAAATCTCTCAGCTGCAAATCCTAGCAGCTAACTTCCTAATCAGGCAGTAGAAGAAAACAAGACCTATACAAAAGCTTCAAATTTCATCAGCATTTCATACGGATCTTTCTTGTTTTTCAACTTTCAGTTTGAAACAAGCAAGGCATAACTCATTGTAAAACAAAACATCCTCTGAATATTGTGAAACAATTAAACACTCATCAAGCTTCCAGTTCCTACCACTTGAGTGAATTAAGAGTTTTATATTATGGAAGTGGCACACCTTTGGACTACAAATATTCTCACATTTTTGATGTGTCAGATACAGGGCAGAAGAAAGCGACTTTTTTAAAGGAAAAAAAAAGCTTGCGCGTTAAATGAATCATAAAAAGGAAACTTTTTTGATGGACACTCAAGGTGATATTGTGTTTAGGAGTCTGGATTAGACTGGAGAAGACCATGGTTCAAATTTTTATTTGTCGATGGTGCTCAAAGGAAATAATCTCTTGCCGAAACTACCACTGAGGATTATATGAAGATAACATCTTTGTGAGCAATCTACTCATGAACTAAAATAAAACAAAAACTGAGCATGGAAACTTACTGGTTGCAATATCCCCTTGAAGATGAAGAATCTGTGGGACAGGCATTGTGAGAATAACTGTATCAAAGCAGTCAGAAGAACCTGTACTGGTGCCCACTTCCCATTTTCCATCTTTGAGGCAGATCTGAGTAACATGGTGATTGTAGAAGACATCTGTGATTGCTGAGAAAAAAAGAGAGAAGCTAACAGATGCTACAATCCCCTTGGAAAAAGGTGGCTAATAAATTTAAATTAAATAACTAAATAAAAAAATTAAATGAATAAAATCAGCGATGCAGGAGAAAAAGGACAAAAATCTGGAAGCTGAAACAATAATACAGGTGGTCCTCAACTTATGACCACAATTGAGCCCAAAATTTATATTTTTAAGTGAGAAATTTGTTAAGTGAGTTTGCTCCATCTTACAACTTTTCTTGCCACATTTGTTAAGTGAATCACTGCAGTTCTTAAATTAGTAACATGGTTGTTAAGTGAATCTGGTTTCCCCATTGACTTTGCTTGTCAGAAGGTTGCAAACGGGAACCACATGACTCCGGGACACTGCAACCATTATAAATGTGAGTCAATGGTCAAGCATCTGAATGTAAATCACAGGGATGCTGCAATGGTCATAAGTGTGAATAATGGTTATCAGTCACTTTTTTCAGTACCGTTGTAATTTTGAACAGTCACTAAATGAGCTGTTGTAAGTTGAGAACTACCTGTACCAGATCATTGTAAAAACTGATTGAATTAATATATTTCGTCATTCACATAAGCATGTGAAGTTTCACTTTTTAATCATCTACACCTACACTCAAACAGTGGCACCTGCAAGATTGGCGCTCTCTCTTCCCCCCCTCCCGTGTGTGTGTGTTGAAATCATAAATGCCAAGATGGAGGTCGAAACTGTGATAAAAATTCCTCCCTTTTTTATTTTAATATGTATTACACATGTGTTACATGTACTACAAAGGGATGGGTTTTTGACCAATCTGTTACAAATTCCATTTAGACTTTTTAACTCTGGCCCTGGGGGAAGCATTTTCAGTGAATTTTATTATTCAAAAACAGAAAAATCAACAATACAACTGAAGCTCACCTGCCTTATTTAAATAATGTTTAACAATGGATGAACTTCCTTGGGGTGTTACAAAGTTATCTACTCCTTCCTTCACCACCATTCCTTTTACTGGGACAGTCAATGGCTTCAGGACTCCATGAGACAACAAATCTTCATAAAAGCTATAAAGAGAATTAATCTGTTAACTAGTTAATCTTTTTTCTGCTCTTGTACAGATTTTAGATTATACTGGTTTTGACTGGTTCACTTTTCAACGATTTTAAAACTTCTTTAGGATAGAAACTTTCATTCTCGCTGGGGTATTCTGGGAATTGAAGTCCACCGGTCTTAAAGTTGCCAAGTTTGAAGGCCCCTGTTTTGGATCATTGTTCCAAAAATCTTTAATTATGGCTTGCTTCCAAAATTTTCCCCTTAATTAAATTACATACACCAATCTGGACAACATCCTACAAGATGAGAGAAATAGAGTGCAAAAAGATCCTGGCCCCAACTACAACACCATGAGAGGCAGAATATCTGTTGAAGTTGATTCAGATAGCAAATGTTATACAGATAAATACAAAAATAAAGTGATCGAGTGAAAGTGAATAAAAAAGAAATTATTACATATTTCAGGACTAACTATATTAAATGACCATATTTAATTTAAATTAAGTCAGGTTCCATTTTTGTCGTGGCCCCATCTCCTTTTGAGGCATTGATAGAAAATGCTGTGCCATTTTATAAGCTATTTACAGAAATGACAGCTTTGGAACCACTAAACAAATGCATTAGATCAGCAACTAGACAGATCATCTGTTAGAAAAGTGAAAATTGGCTTCTGTTTTTATAAGAACAATTTTATGAGTGACCCATAATCATTATACCCAAGATGAAATGTTCTTCTCTGCATAAATAAAACAAGCCTTAAGATTAACTGGAAGAATATTTTTTATGATATTACCTTCAAGTTTTAAGATCTGATATATTAGAGTCTAAACTGTTGGTACTAAAGATGGAAAGAAACCTTGAAAGAATATGAAGGATACTCATTTAAGCCTCAGAAGCCAAAATGTCCACAAGAGTCTGTAGGGCGGCTGTAAAAGACATAGTGAATGAATTGCAGTGGTCACAGTTTACTACTTTCAACCAGAAAAAAACAATATTATATATTATGTAATGTAACTAATCAAGGAGAGAAACAACCTAGAACTAAAGAGAAATTTCCTGACAGAAAAATTAATCAGTGGAATGACTTGCTTCCAGAAGTTGTGGGTGCTTCAACACTGTAGGTTTTTAAAGAGATTGGACAACCATTTGTCTGAAATGGTATAGGATTTCCTGCCTGAGCATGGGGTTGGACTAGAATGCCTCCAAGGTCCCTTCCAACTGTTATTCTGTTATATCCTCTTTTGAAATATTTGTACAGCCTTAGTAGGCAATTGCATTTATATGGGGCGTATATAAGTATCTCCTGGCTCCTGCACTCAGAAATTCTCCATTTCAAACCACATAATGCAGAATTTTCATCTAGATACTTATTTAGAGTGAACAGCATCCAGGGTTCATTATGAAAGGGGGATTTCATTTCTTCCTTTCTCACAGCACTACAAAGACCTAAATCTAAAAAGGCTGACATTTGGTTCCAAAAATGCACACAGCAGCATGTTTTCCAATACGCTACCTAATTAGTATCCTGTTTTAGCTTTCATCTACAGAAATAATTTAATTTGCAAGCAACATTACTCCTTCCATTGGAGTTTTATGTCTGGAGACCCCAATGTAGTGACTTTTTCTAAAAGCAACACTTCAGTGTGTTGGCTCAAGAGTCATAGAGATTATGGTAAAGCTGTAGTAGAAAAGAATTTGGCCTTTATCCCGTCCTCAGTATTGCTTCTGGCAGCAATAGTTTAGTGATTAGTTTAGAAAAATGGGTCTCAAATTTTTGGCAACTTTAAGACTTGTGGACTTCAACTCCAAGGATTTCCTAGTCAGCTTGGCTGTCTAAGGAATTCTGGAAGTTGAAGTCCACACATCTTAAAGTAGCCAAGTTAGGAGACTCCTAGTTTAGAATACTAAAGAAAATTAAGTTCTGGAGGTTCTAGAATAATTTTAATTGGTTTTGTTTTAAATTAATGGATTATGTTTAGAGCAATGTATGAATCCAGGCAACTGTGGCTTATTTGGCAAACTATGGTCTAGTAATTCAGCCTGGAGGTAACCAATATTCAATAAGCTTGAGAAGCTGTAAGGACTCCAAACTCTTCAACACTGACAGTCTCACCAACTCTTGCCCTAGTAAGTGGCTATGGGCAACCGATTAAAGTTTATAAACCACAACTTTCAATTTTCCATAATGCTTGAACTAAATTTGATGGGAAATCTAAAATAGGCCCCACAGGTTGTCCTCAACTTGCAACTATTCATTTAGTGAGTATTCAAATTTACACTGAAAAATGTGATTGGGAGCAGGGAGGACTTGCACAAAGATTCCCATATTCCATCTTGCCAATGTATTAGAGACATGGCCTCACATATTGTGTGCTTAGCCATAGTGTAATTATGGTTTGTTGAATAAACTATTTCTGGATGGATTCACATAATGGACTAAATCCAAGCTAAATGTGCAAAGTCTGAACCCACCATATTTATGGATGTTAAATGTGTTTAGGATTACCAGCTCACCAGAAAAAAATATGCTGATCTACCATTGTCCAGTGCTACAGGTTGATCAAAAATCAGCAAATGTTGTTTTCATAGTCTGGAGGGAGACAGTGACACCAGGTAATCAGCTGATTTCAGATCTATACATAAATAAGACTCAATCCCTAAATTCCTACCAATTTGAAAGAGTCTATTCCAACATTATTGAGCCTTTACATGGAAGTGCAGCCCAAGGTGAAGCTACAGGCAGTCCTTATTTAGCAACCACAATTGGGACCGACAATTCAGTTGTTAAGCAAAACAGTTGCTAAGTGAAAAATCATTGGACGGTGACTGGCCTTACAATTTTACTTCAGCTTTCCTTTGCGTTTTACATTGTCAGAAGGATATGACCACAAACTGCTGGGTAAGCCCAAATGGCAGGGAAGGTTTTTAAATGGAAGACTGCAGAGAAAAGCAACAAAGATGATATGTGGTCTGGAGGCTAAGCCATACGATGAACGATTGAGGGAACTAGGTATGTCTAGTTTAATAAAAAGGAGTGATATGATAGCAGTCTTACAGTATTTGACGGATTGTCACTAAGAAGAGAGGAACTATTCTCCAAAGCACCTGAGAGCAGGACAAAAAGTAACAGGTGGAGGATCATTAAAGAGAAATCCAACCTAGAACTAAGGAGAAATTTCCTGACAATGAGAACAATTGATCAGTGGAACTTTACTCTGGAAGTTATTGGGGCTCTATCACTGGAGGTTTTCAAGAAGAGGTTGGACAGTCCAGAATAATATGGGGTCTCCTACTTGAGCAGGGAGTTTGACTAGAAGACCTCGAACCCTATTATTCAGTGTTCTAGCTTGTCTCAGAAGAAAGTTCCGTAAAAAGGCAAATCCAATCTTTTTCCCCCATTCCTCCACCCTTTGCAATACTCAGTTTGGGTGCTAGGATAATTAGTAAGAAAAAAATGATGCTTGCATTCACATTCATTGGAGAGAAAGGGACTAAAAATAAAAGAGAGTAAGCAGGCACACACAGGGAAATATATTGAAAGAAATGTGTTAGTGCCAGCTGTCTGTCTAGCCTCTGGTCAGCTGCTTAAGAGGCAAACAAAAGCTTTTGTATGAAACTGATTAGGGTCTGGTCAGCTTCAGGCAGCAGCTGCACAGTCAGATTCTAATCAACTGGCTACCTCTCTGACACTTTTAAGGAATTCCCTGTGCTGTGGAAAAAAAAGCTCAGGTAGAGGTTACTTGTTCAAGCCTAAAATCATAAGACTATGTTTAATTTTACTGTTGCCATGTCATGTGTGCAAATTCATTGGAGAAGGCAGTGATGCTAGGAATAGTTAGTGGATAAAGAAGAAGGGGCAAGCAAAGAACATGCTGGCTTGATAACATCAAATCTGATATAAAGTTGAACATCCAACAATTGAAAGAAGTGTTCTTGACAGAATAGCATGGAGAGCACTTGCCTATTAAGACACCAAGAGTCATACACAATTAAGTGGTTAAATCAATAATAAATACTGCTTTCCTGAATGTAGTTCAGTGCTTCACAATGGAATTAAAAATATTAAACAATAAAATTATTATATGGTGTCAATACACAAATGTTGGGAGATTGGAATAATATATCAATAATTCTCTATACAATTAGCTAATAATGTCAGGTCCTTGCTGCTCTCAGAGCTTGGTTGCTTTCTTGCAGATGCTTCATTATCCAACTAGGTAATGTTATCAATACTAGAAGGGAATGGAGTTTGCTCTCTTTTTTATATACTGGTGGCTTCAACTGTTAATTTTGGTGGGAATAGTCTTGGTGGTTCCTTGATTAGGCTGTTGTTTACAGTTAGCCAAGAAGTTTTTAAACTGGTGATGCACATCATATTCCGAGAATTTAGCAGATAAATGTTTTTAATAAGGAAATTCTGTAAGGGACGCATTTTTCAGGTTCAATTTTCTTATCTAGAAAGAATATTGATACAAATTTTTCTTTAATAATGCTTTTATAAAGTTAACCTATTAAGAAGCATTTATTTTCAAAAGCAAAAACTGAGTTTTCCGGCTTCTGCGAAGATCATTTCTACATTTTTTTTTTTTTATTGAAAAAGTTTTATACATAAAAGATTTTCATTTTTAACCCCAGCCCCCTTCC